>CM008333.1:32610660-32623396 GCA_002525835.2 Ipomoea batatas | reverse complement strand
TTTAATTAAATTATATGCTGATATATTAATATCTATTTGTACACTATCTTACATAGCTAGATTGAACAAACAATTTTGTTTTTATTAAAAAAAAAAAAGAAGAAAAAAACTTGCAAGTTAAACTATGCATATCATACCACATTATCTTCGTATATATATTTTTTACATATAACTTTAATTTACGGGAAAGCAAGTTTTACATATAACTTAGATGCATGTACTTACAATACATATTTATTTATAAATGTTATATTTAAACTTATATAAATTACATATATTAATTACTTAAGTGTATTAAATACCTGTAAATTATTTTGTAATCTAAAAAACATATATTTGTTTTTAAATACAAAATTACAAATTCAATTTTTATACTCATAAAATGTACCAAATTTTTATTATTTATTATTTTTTTGAAAAATTTACGAACCGAGCAGGCCAAATAAATAGTTATAAAAGTTTGCTTATAACATGTGATACACATTGGCAGCCACCTTGATAAATAATTACTGATGGGAGTACTATTTAAGCAAGTGGAAACTAACTTTTTGTTTTAGCTTTGTATTGTAGCGGAGGCTTGCTTTTCTATTGCGTGGGGGCCGTGGGGCCTATCTAATTTAAAATATATAAATTAATTTAACTTAAATCATTGACGATTTTTTTTTTCATAATAAAATTTGATCTCAACTTAAAACTAACTTTTCTACAAAGATAATGTTTGGTGCATGACGGATCCACCATTTATGACATTTCGACCATGCTCAAAACTAAAAAATGTCATTATCACGGTTTAGTTTGAAGCAGCAATTTGCTTCAAATCGTTAGAATCCCAAATGCTGCCCAAGATAACATTTTTTTTTGAAAAGTCCCAAGGCAACATTAAGAGTTCACATTTTGAAAAAAAAAAAAAGAAAAGAAAAGAAGAAGCTCTTTTTCGAAAACGCCCCTCTTTATTTATTAGAAAAAAAAAAGCATTACTAATAAGGACCCTTAAACTCCTTTGCCTTATGCTGAAATTATTGGAGCCTTGAGGTTCCTTTCATTATATAGGAGCCTCAAGGCTCCATTACCACTTTTCCCACCGATGTGGGAAAAGTGGTAACTAAGGGGAGCTGCGCATGACTCTCCCTATTTTTTAAATTTATTATTATTATATTATGAAGTATACTTATATGTTTATGTGTCTTTTAACATGTTAACCGTTAACATTAGACAGTTAATTTATCAAATATTTGGTATAATTCATTAGTTAGACCCGTTAAAACAATTCACTATCTGTTAACCACTAACACAATTTGCTAATCGCTAATGGTCAAACAAGACCAAAGCAATATGTTAACGAAATAATTCTGACAACTCTATTAAAAATATCATTATTAATCAATTTAACCAACAAATCATTAGTTTATTAGCATTATATTAATATATGATATGAAAGGATTTTTGTAAAATAGATGAATAATATGTTTCATAGATTGAATTTTAGTTAATGAATATTAAAGAATAGGGATTAAGCATTAATGAGTAAAAATATAAAATAATCCTGTGCTTTTGGCTGCGGGCAATGGCGGCTGCGTTGCGGGTACCCCACGGCTGGCCGTTCACTGAATGAAGTCAATAATTTAACTTTGTTTTTCTATGCTAAATGTAATGAATTATTAAATCCCGCACGTCAAGAACGAAAGACGTTAGATTTAGCAGAGCAAATTGGAGTCACGTCAGAACGTGCATACTTAGCCCACTACTAAATCGCATTTTGTACGGAGTATAAATTTATTCATTTATTCTAGGGTGCTAATTAATTGCATAATATAGCTAATTATATTGAATAGCATGAAAATCAATACTGATAATATATGCGGAGTATTACAATATAAATAATATATTTAATTGTACATAATCTAAATAGTAAGGTCGTGTTTACCAAATTTTATTATCTCCAACCCATTACATCATATTTTTACACCAAATGTTATCCTATATTAAAATAAGAGTTAATACCACAAATGGTCCTCTGACTATTAGGCTAGTACTCCTTTTAGTCATCGACTTCAATTCGACCACAAATGGTCATCCGACTTTTAATTTTGACCACAAATAGTCTTCCTTAAGATTTATGTTAAATATGTGTTAAATCTAGGGGTAATATCGTCAAATTGATTAATATTATTATGATTACTTCTTTTTTGAGAATTATATGACACCATAATTAATTTCAAACATTAATAAACATTAAGTTAATTAATAAAATTTCATGATTAATGTTCACAATTTGTACTTGATTAATTATATTAATTCAACGGTTGCGACCTTCAGTTATGTCCCAAACAAAATGTTTGATCGATTAATGAAGAGTGAAAACTATTAATCAGCCATGTATGAACAACCATGAAAATAATGGAAACAAGATTTTTTTAAAAAAAATTCTTCCATTTTAATCTGTTGGTTAAATTAAAAACATATAGCTCTAATATTAAATTTTCATTTTGTACGCATAATTACGAGAATAATTATAATGTGTATTGTCTTTTTATTTAGGAGTATTTATATTTGTTAATTGTTTCAATTATGTTTGCTGGTGAAAAATTGTAAACATTTTTATTTTATGACAATTATATATATCAATCTGACGATAATGTCCCTAGATTTAACACCTATTTAACAGAAATTTTAATGGAGGACTATTTGTGGTAAAAAATGAAAGTCAGAAGACTATTTGTGGTCGAATTGAAAGTCGAGGATTAAAAGGAGTACTAGCTCAATAGTCAAAGGATCATTTGTGGTATTAAACTCTTAAAATAATTTGATTTTTCACAATTTAAAACTAGATTATTTCAAATTTAATTAGTTTAATATAAAATATAATTAGTGATATAAATAATAATGAAAAAATATTTGATGCACTGCCGGTGTATTACACCTATACACCGACGGTTAACCACAATGTGATACCTCATCCAAAAAATATTATAGCATTTATTAAGTATTTTTTTTTTTGGTGAAAATATAATACTTTCTAGATTAAAATAGTTTTTCATAAATAAATTAGCAACAATATTATAAAAGATAAACTAATCCCACAACTATGCACCCATCCACAACTACAGCTTTTCGTTCTCCACCTTGACTATGGCGGCCACCATGGAGTCTGTACTGTTAACTCTGTGGCATTACACAAATTGATCTCAACCAAATTAATCCGAGCAACGCAGAACCAAGCTCGACAATTCCACATTGTTGAAAAACCTTGAGCACAAAAGGTCAACAGACCTGAAGGTGGCCTTCCATACGGGAGTTGGAAATTGAAACAAACACTTCATCATCCAATCTCGGACAGATCAGAGGGTTAAATCAAGATGCGATACAAAAGGGTATCTTTGGAGAAATTCCGCAACGAGATGAGGTTATTAGTGCACAATGGTTTGAGTAGCCTCTTGTGGCGTGATTCAATGGTTAAAAATGACATGTGCTAGGTTTGAGAAAACTACATTTTGGATTCTGGCAGGGGTCATTATCTAAACGGTAGGTCTAGGACTGAGAAGCTGATATCTTCTAATCTGTAAGAGATTCAAACTGGCTACTGGATTTAGGCTAGTCTTATTTTATGGTGTTCTGGGTGATAATTTCATGGAAAAATGTCAGAGAAGTTAGGGAATGCATGGAAAGAGAAATAAAACTTTGGCTATATGATCCTAGGAGATTAGCAAAACTGAAGAATAAAGTCCAGCATTTTGGTATTGCTTTTCCTTTTATATATGTTCTTGTATGTAACGCAGCTAGCCAACCTTCCATTATCCTGTTCATCTTTTTGGCTATCTCCTTCATGGCTTTCTCATGTCCTCTTATGTCCAACCATCTTAGACATGGCACAAAATCACCCAAATCAGAGTAGACGTGATAAAGTATACTTAAGTTGACAAGGGTAGATTTGTACTTTCAATGGAAATTCTGTTATAACTGCCATGCACTGATAGCAGCTTAGATATAAGTATACGGGCCTTCCCTTTCTTCTGTAATTCAACATTCACCTTTCTCACTTCAATGCATTTCAGTTTCCCTCTCTGTTCTTCTTCTTCTCTCAGTTCAGGTAGCATGAAGTGAGATTTCATCATGGTATTACAGCTCAATCGAAGCTACGTCGCAGCGGTTGTAATGAATTCAGAGGGCGGCGAAGGGAACCCAGGCAAACACGCTACCACACCTGCGAATCAGAACTCGATGAACCAGAATTCCAGTAAGAGGAACGATGAGTTTGACGATTCCTATGACCTTCACATCACTGAAAATCCTTTATCTGAGCTCAATTATGCCTCATGGAGCAGATCCATGAGGATTGCTCTGGAGGTCAAGAACAAGTATGGCTTTGTTGATGGAAGCATTTCAAGTCTAGGAGAGTCGGATCTAAAGTACGCAATGTGGAGAAGATGCAACAACATGATATGCTCATGGATCCTCAAGTCTCTGAACTCCACCATTGTTGAGAGTGTCCTCCATTTTGAGAGAGCTACTGACATCTAGAGTGCTCTCAAGAGGAGGTACTCTCAGGCAGATCCTTATAAAATTGTTGAGCTGCAGTATGAGATCTTCAGATGTTCAAGATAGGGGTGGAAATAGGCTAGGTCGAGCCGGGCTTTAGAAATTTAGGCCTGCGCCTGATATGGAAATCTAAAGCCCGAGCCTGGGCTTGGGCCTGCACGTAGGCTTTTTTTTATGCTCAAGCCTGAGCCTGCAGTTGGCCTGGCCTGGCCTGAAGCCTATTTAACATATATATAGGCTTTTAAAAAGGCTTGTAAATAGATAAAGCCTATTTAAGGCCTACATTTTTAAGCCAAGTATACTTGTAAAAAATTTACAAAAAAATACCTAAGTTTATATTAACCATAAAAGTTCATATTTCATAATACATTATCCAACACCACAAGTAAAAGTTCGTAATACAATTCAACAATACAACTAATACAAGTTGTGTACCACAACTCCATAATACAAAAGTCCAGCGGATCCACACAACTACAGAAATACAAGTTTAACAACAACAAAAGCATAAATCCACAATACAAACATAATAACAACAATGTAAACATAACAATTTCAAACATAAAATGAAACAAGTCACGGCTTAAGCATAATCTCCTCTTGTCCAGAATCCTCCTACACAAACACAAAAGATTCTTACCTTTTCTTTTTTCTTCAACCCATACTAGTTACGAAGCCAATCCCCACCACAAATAAGAGCTTCAATAGACGATTGTTCATTTAAGCTAGCACGATATTCATCAATCACCCTTCCCCCGGCACTAAATGTGGATTCAGATGCCACACTTGAAATAGGAACAACTAGTATATCAGCAACCATCTTTGACAAAACTTTGAACTTTAAACTATTATCTTTCCACCACCCAAGGCACAAAAAGATGTAGAAGAACAAGAATGAATAACAAGATTTTCCTCAAGATAAGTCTCCAACTTTGATTTTGTAAGAGGAATTGATTGACTTCGGTTGACCATAGTCAATATCTCTTGTATCCCTTTATCCATTTGCCGTACACCATGAACCACAACGTTGCTTTCAACATTGAATTCACTATGTCCACTAGTAGAGGAAGCATCTTGACTAAACAAGTTCACATAATCAAGATATAATTCTTTTAATGCCCTTTTCACCCTTTCCACATTCTTTTCAACATCAGTTTGTGTTTTATACAACAAGGGATAAGTTATCTTAATACCATTTAACTTCATCCTTGGATTTAAAACACATGCAATAGACATTAGCTAATTACATTCCCCCCAATATTTATCAAATTTTGCTTTCATAGGTATTGCCATCTCACTCATGAACATATCAAAAGACTCAGCTGCATTATCAATAGCCTTTTTCACCCTTTGAATTTCAGCAAGATACAAGTTAGAAGTAGGGTAACCACTACCTGATATGACATGTGTGGCATTGTTAAAAACCTCCAAAAGTTGACAAACCTTCTCAATCTTGTCCCAACCCTCAAATGATGGTGCATACTTATACTGTGGTTGTTTTCCATTGTAATATGAAAAGGCACGTTTAAATTTAGCCGCAGTACAAAACATCAAGTATGTAGAGTTCCATCTTGTCGGACAATCAAGAACAAGTTTCCTCTCTTTCAATCCTTTTAATTCAACAACTTCATGAAATGATTTTAGCCTTGCATCTGAAGAATTTATAAACATGACACTTTCACGAACATTGAGAATGACATCTTTAATAGTGCTAAGGCCATCTTGCACCAACAAATTCAAAATGTGAGCACAACATCTAACATGGAATAATTGTCCATCAAGTACCATCTTATTGCTCAATGACATATTTTCTTTCAAACTTCTTACACAAGAGTCATTGTAAGATGCATTGTCAACGGTTACTGAGAATATTTTATTCTCAATACCCCATCTCTCAAACACTTGAAAATAGCATTATCTATATCTGTTGCCCGTCGAGGAGGAGGCACTTTGACAAAATTCAAAACTCTCTTCAGAAGGTTCTAACTTGCATCAACAAAATGACCCGTTACAACCATGTACTCAACTACTTGGTGACTTGACTTCCACATGTCTGTTGTAATGCTAACCTTACTCACATTACTCAAAATCTTTTTCAAAGTATTCTTTTCAGCTTCATACAATTGCAAACAATCGCTTCTTGCTGTTTTACGAGTGACCTTTCTGAAATTTGAATTTGCATATTCAAAAGCCCACATGAACACTTCATCCTCTACGATGCTAAATGGTCTCTCATGCACCATGATTGCACTAGCAATAATCTCTCTCATCTTTTCATTGGAGTATTTACCACCAGGAATAATGAAAGGATTTCCTCCAGATTCAGTAGGCGAGCGAAATTGTAGCGTTGTTTGCTTATTTTCTCGAGAGATATGTAACTTTTTCTGCAAGAAAATCTCTTAGTGCCTCTTAAGATGGCTAGTGCTTGCCCCCTTCCACCAGTAGATAACTTATCCTTACAATACAATCACATTGCTTTCTTTGTACCATTATCAAGTTTAATTTCTTCAAAATCATTCCACACTGCTGACGTTTTTCGTCGCCTTTTTGATATGATTGAATCATTAGCAAGTTCACCCCTACTCACTTCTTCAGAATTGTTACTTTCAATTGGTTGACTTGAAGAAATTGATGGAATTGATGGAGTTGTAGTTGTAACTTGCACGTTAACTTGTTCAGGAATAGATTCATTTGTATTGTTACTTGTCATCCTATATAAAGTATCTAACATTAAATAAGTAAACATTAAACACTAAACTACTAAACTTATTAATTAAACAACCAAACATTAATAATTAAACTAGTAAACAAATAATTAAATAAACCAGTAAACATTAATGAATAATAATTAAACCAGTGGACTACTGGTTCTTAATAATTAAACAAGTAAATAATAATTAAAACAGTAATTCAGTAAACATTAAACAACAACTCAACTAGTAAACATTAAACACTAAACTAGTAAACTTAATAATTAAACAACTAAACATTAATAATTAAAGTTGTAAACAAATAATTAAATAAACCAGTAAACATTAATCAATATAAATTAAACCAGTGGACTACTGGTTCTTACTAATTAAACCAGTGGACTACTGGTTAATAATTAAAACCAATAACCATTAAACAACAACTCACGTCGACGATTTGTTCAATTGGGAATGGGGACGCACATCGACGATTTGTTCAATTGGGATGGGGAATTGGGGCTATCGATTAGGGTTATTTGGTTAAAATATATATATGTATATATGTATGTATATATATATGTATATATATATATATATATAATTTATATATATATTGACTTCATATGAGACAACACCTTCCCGTGAGACAGTGCGACAACGTGAGTGCACATAGTCTACTTCACGAATGCACACACCCTAAACTGTGTGCACTCACGTAAGCTAAGTGCACACACTTTAGGCTGTGTGCATCCGCGTAGTAAACTGTGTGCACTCACGTTGTCGCATATCTGTCTCACGGGGAAGGTGTTGCCTCATATGATTGTAATTATATATATATATATATATATATATAAACTGGCCAAGCCTGCGGGCTCGTAGGCCAGACTTTTACATATAGGCCTGAGCCTATTTAAATAAATAGGCTTTTAAATAGGCCTAGGCCTGGCATTTTTACTAAACAGGCCAGGCCGTAGGCCCCTACGTAGGGGCCTGGCTTATTCCCACCCCTAGTTCAAGGTAACAAATTTATCAATGAGTATTTTACTAAATGCAACGCTCTATGGGAGCAATTGAATGCTATGAGGCCACTACCAATATGTGAATGTAACCCTAGATGTTCATGCACTCTATTAAGTAAAATACAAAAAGAGAGGGAGGATGACAAAGTTATCAAATTCCTAGAAGGTCTGAATGATTATTTGAATCCATCAAGTCAGGAGTTCTGGTTATGGACCCTATTCCATCAGTAGAAAAGGTTCTTAATATGGCACTAAAACTGGAGAGAAAGATCAAAGGATCCATAAATCAAAAAAGTAGTGACCTAGTTCAGTATAATGCTATTCAGAATAATCAAAGTCAACCAGCAGATGAACAAGGAGTTGTAGCCTTCTCTACCTCAAACAACAAGAAGTGATTTAATGGAAATGGAGGGAAAAACATACCTAAATGCACCTATTGCAACATGATTGGCCACACCATTGAGAAATGCTTCAAGAAGCATGGTTACCCCCGGCTGGGTTGCAGGCTATAAATCAAAGAACAGACAGCTGCAAGATACACAGAGTGCTTCCATAAATCAAGTTGGGGACATAGGGATATCTGCAAATCAACTTCAAAGACTAATGACCTTCATACAAAATCAGAATCAGTGCAATAACCCATCAACAGGTGTTGTTGTCGCAGTGAGCAATAATAGGATGAAATCAGAATTCAAAAACAGTTTGAAGGACTCAAATGAAGGCAAGTTTATCTCTAACCTACATATTAACAATGTTGTAAATTCTCCTGCTATATGGATCCTGGATTCAGGTGCAACTGATCATATTACCTGCTCAGTAGAATATTTTAAAACTGCCTAATTGAATAAAGTTCATGGAATAATTGTAAAACTGCCTAATGGGGAGACAGTGAGTGTCACACACATAGGGGAAATCAGACTTCACTTGAATTTATTGTTGACAAATGTGTTATGTTCCTAGAAGATAAAAAAGACTAAGGAATGTTCCTACCATGCTGCATGACTATTATTGTCAGTCAATGTCAACAAACCAGTCTCCAACTAGAACATCCCCACAGTCCATCAACAAGGTCATATCCTATGAGAATCTGTCCCCCAATCATAGGATATGTGCATCATCCATTCTTTCTTCACAAGAACCACAATCATACAAAGAAGCAGTAAAGGATGAGGCATGGAGAAAAGCTATGCAGTCTGAAATAGAAGCATTAATTGAGAACAAAACATGGTTGTTAACAGACCTTCCAGCAGGGAAGTCACCAATTGGGTGCAAATGGGTATACAAGGTGAAACATAAAGCAGATGGATCCATAGAAAGACACAAAGCAAGGCATGTTGCTAAGGGTTACACCCAACAGTTAGGTGTAGACTATATTGAGACCTTTTCCCCTATGGTTAGGATGACAACAATTGGGACCTTTTTGGCTGTGGCTGTTGCAAAAGGCTGGGATATACAACAGCTAGATATCAATAATGCTATTTTGCATGGAGATTTAGAAGAAGAGGTCTACATGGTATTACCTCCTGGCTTTTAGAGTGATAAACCTAAGCACGTTTGCAGATTACTAAGATCTTTGTATGGTTTAAAGCAGGCCAGTAGGCAATGGAATGCTAAGTTGACAAAAGCTCTACAAGACAATGGTTTCCAACAATCCACAGCAGATCCATCCCTATTCACTAAAACATCAGGTACTTCATTTATGACTCTGCTGATCTATGTTGATGACATTTTAGTGGCAGGAACAGACTCACATCAAATTACTAAGCTGAAACAATTTCTAGATAAGAGCTTTAAGATAAAGAATCTTGGACACCTGAACTATTTCCTTGGACTTGAAGCTTACAGAACCTCTGAAGGGCTGAACTTGTGTCAAAGGAAGTATGCTATAAAAATCCTAGAGGAAAATGGATTTTTTGATGCTAAGCCTGCACAAACACCAATCACTGATGGGAAAAAGCTTACCAGTCTTGAGGGAACACTCCTTGGTAAGCCTGAGCAATATAGAAGACTAATTGGCAAGCTTCTCTATCTGACAAACACTAGACTCTACATTTCCTATGCAGTTCAACAATTAAGCCAATTTGTTGACAAACCTAGGAACACACATCTCATGGCTGCTCACAGAATATTAAGGTACCTCAAAGGATCTCCTGGAAAAGAATTGTTCTATCCAGCTTGTTCTCAAATCAAGATGCAAGGATTTTCTGATTCTGATTGGGCCACTTGTTCAGAAACTAGAAAGTCCATTACTGGTTATTGCATCTATCTTGGGCAATCCCTAATATCATGGAAAACAAAGAAGCAGATTACTGTGTCAAGATCATAATCTGAGGCAGAATATAGATCCTTAGCATCTACTGTGTGTGAAATTCAATGGCTCACATATATGTTAAAAGATCTGAAAGTGAAGTCCAACATTCCCACTACTCTATTTTGTGACAATCAGTCTGCCATTGCAATATGAGAAAATCATGTTTTCTATGAACGCACTAAACACATTGAGATTGACTGTCATGTGGTTAAACAGAAAGTAAATGAATGAGTAATCAAGTTGATGCCAATACCTTCACAAAAGCAGGTTGCAGATGGCTTTACCAAGGCTTTGCCAAAGTTGCTCTTTGATGTTTTTCACTCTAAGCTGGGCCTTCAAGACATTCATGCTCCAGCTTACCGAGGGGGGGGGGTGATAAAGTATACTTAAGTTGACAAGGGTAGACTTTTACTTTCAAAGGAAATTCTGTTATAACTGACATGTACTGATAACAACTTAGATATAAGGCTACGTGCCTTCCCTTTCTTCTGTAATTCAACATTCACCTTTCTCACTCCAATTCATTTCAGTTTCCCTCTCTGTTCTTCTTCTTCTTCCCACAGTTCAGGTAGCATGAAGTGAGATTTCATCAAGACGCCCCCAGCAGATCATATATAGAATCTCTTCACCTTCTATCACGACTATCTGTTTATTTTCTTCCTCAGGCCAGCCACTGCCCGAAAAACATGTGTGTCATGATTAGTTTCCTAAACCACGTACTCCCTCATGTCCAGCTTTACATCCTCGGATTCATTCTTGTAACTCACCCAGCTTCGGTGGATATGATGCCTTGGGTAAATGGGATTACACCCGATTCCAAAACTCGACCGAGCACCTCTAGACAGCGGTTGGACAGCAGCTCGAGTATGACACCTTTCTTTCGGCCACATTGCCAGTACTGACCATACAGAACCAACCCAAACATGGGTTGCGCTGGTTTATCCGATCCCATGATCTCTCAAGTTATGGCGGGGTATGGTTGTATCCATCACCCCAAATATTACTGAAAACAATCCCCGGCAGGCGACATTACCAATATCTGTTTTTAAATATTCTCATCTTTATGTTCTCGGTGAGAATATTGTTATATATGAATTTATTTATGAAAAAATATTTTAATCTAGAAAGTATTATATATTCACAAAAAAGGACTTCATTAATGCTGTAATTTTTTTTGGATGAGGTGTCACATTCTGGTTAACCGCCGGTGTATAGGTGTAATACACCGGGGTGGTGCATCAAATTTTTTTCCTTTTATTTATAGAGGTAAGCTCAATGGTTTCCAACATCTCAACTCTTTAACGCCTTAAACATTTCAAGAATAAGTGAGGTTATCTAAAATATTTAGCATATTTCCTATTTTCCTAGGCTTGAAGTATCATCACACATCGTCTGGTTAGAAGAAATATAAGGTAATTATCATAACTGCCAACAGGATATCTGCCAGACTTAAACTGTGAGAAGATTAACTACAAGATTTCAGATGGTGGCTTATATTTATGCCTTCCCAAATTTTTAGTTGGTTTCTAAATATGAATATCTTGTAGATAATGAGGGTGTTTGGTAAATAGCTGTTAGCGGATTGGATTAATGGTTTGACTAATTAATAAAATTAGCTGATTGTAGAAATATGCATGTTTGGTAAATTAGCTGGTTACATGCAAAATGGTTTTCTCAAAAAAAAAAAAAAAACTTATCGAAAAGGTTGCTTTAAGCAACTTTTTGAATTTTAGAATTTTAGAGCAATGAGCTGTTACAAAAAGCTAATTAATCAAACATTCATATTGATTGTTTAACCAAGTCAAACAATTAATAATGGTCAAACAAACTAAAATTCGAACTATGTTACCCCCTATATGGCTAATGTCATGCTTTCCTTAGTGAAACACTTTGCATGTTTATTTAAAGCTTTATATGCTTACAATTCAAGTTTTAGCAAAGGATTTTGAAGCTGCTAGCTTGTAGTTTCCCTTTGAAAGGCTATCCTTACTGTCCATTTAAATTTAGTCGTCAATTAATGATTTTACTTACAAGCTTGCACTGAAATCCAGTACTTGAAGCATTTGGCAATGCTAAAACTGTTGGAAATAATAATTCCAGGTCAGATTTGTAACACTTGTGTTTCAATCACTGACTGATTCGTTAACTTTCTTAAAATAAAACCATCCCTGTTTTTTTTT
>CM008333.1:32543714-32558783 GCA_002525835.2 Ipomoea batatas | reverse complement strand
TTTGTTGTCAAGCTTGGTGATCAAGGAAGCAAACTTGGTGGTGTTTCGTACTAAGGAGTTTTGAGTGCAAACCTTCACAGGTTGTGAAGAAGAGTGGAGTAGGCTTAGTTAACAGCCGAACCATTATAAACTCTCTCTCTCTCTCTCTCTCTCTCTCTCTCTCTCTCTCTCTCTCTCTACTTTGTTTATTTCTCTACTACTTGCATATTACTCACGACCATGCCTAATATTTTATTACGTTAACCAAACGTGTAAAGAATATTAAAAGGGTTAAGTTTTAAATTTCACTACACAACATAAACTCTGACTAGCTTGTTAAGGTTACCCTTCGCGTAAGCTTAACGATTTGAGAAGAAATTTGGGAAGTTAAGTTAGTTTATACCCCCTCTAGACTCACTCCCTCATTCTATCGGGATCAACAAGTGGTATTAGAGTAGTTTCCTTCATCGGCAAACACTCTGTGCATACTGCTTAGAGATCTCTTTTCCAAAACCCTAAAAATCTCATTTTTCTCTTTGCACAAGTTTTTAAAATAGATCACCATCATCCATCTAAGCATCTCATGTGTAATCTCTCAAAATTTGATGACTAGAAAGTGCACATGCATTCGTATCTATCTGTTCTCCATGACGAGATGTTTGAGGTCATCATTGAAGGACCAGTTAAAATCATGATGGTCAATGCATATCAAGCTGAACAAGGTGAAGGTACTCCTGAGTTTGTCGAAAAGCCAAGACATCAATGGATAGGAGAAGACATGACTCGCAACAATCTTGACAATATAACAAGGGATATATTGTACAATACTCTAGACGAGAAGAAGACAATGACCTGAAAGCTTACGAGTTTGAATGGGAACCTAGACAAGAAGAGGAACTCCAGACAAAGAATTTGGCACTAGTTGCTGTCAGCAGCCATCCACATCAACAAGGTCAAACTATAATCGCTATGGTTTTTTTATCTAACGAACAGTTTGCTATGTTTGTTAGGAAATTTAAGAGGTTCATGAGGAAGAATAATCCTCAAGACTCCCCGGCTACACAGAGTTCATCTAGTCGAAGGCACATCGAGAGGTCAAACACCTCAAGGAGTCGTGAAACTGAAGAGTCACATTGGTAGCATTGGTAGTCAAAGAAACAGCCGAGAAGGTAGTAGCCGAGCCGTGCACCTCAATTTCAAGCTTAGACAATGAGAGCTCAAGAGATGAGAAGGGACTTATTTGCCTCTACAACCAAGAAGAATCAGACGAAAGCATGTGCCTGATGGTAAATGATGAGGAGGTAACTCTTAGACTTCCTCTACCGAATGCGATTATGATTCTAGTTGTAATGAAGATCTTATGGATTCGGTTCTTAAACTGATGAAGGACTTCAAAACTATGAAAAACATGCATGCTAAACTAAAGGAAGAGAATGCTCGACTCTTGACCGAACGCAAAGATCTCAAGAGCATTGTGCTCAAGAATAATGAGCACAATTGGTCAGTTCGAGAAGCAAGTATTGAATGAAGAGTGTAAAGTAAGGAAAGTGCGAGAGTATAAATTGCGTGAGGTCATAGTTTCCTTTACTAATTTTTCCAAAATAATGGACTGAATGGTAAATGAGCAAAGACCAACCAAGGATAAAGCCAGACTTGGCTATAGCTCCAGCTCTCAAGCACAAGTTAAATTGACCAAACCCACAGACCCTTCAACTAGCGGAGGTCTAAATTCTGTGTTTGTTAAAGATCAAATGTTGCAACCTGAGTTGATGATGGTTGTGAATAAGGGTAAGGCACCACAATAGAGTAGCCAACCGAAAGGAAAAGTAGTATTAAGAGCTGTATAACTCGAGAAGTGTCCAGTACACGAATTGGAATAGACCGAGTGGTGACAAACTAAATGGTCATCCTACAAATGATTAGCCAAGAAGGGTAACCACTCGAGAGGTAAACCCTAAAGCAACCTGAGACAAAACCATTCTTAGAAAAGACGCGATGGCTAATCCAAGGGTAAGCCGAGATGCTACCCGAATGGACAAAACAATGGGTTTGCCAAGCCTCAGAGATCATCTAGAAGATCAGTGAGAGGTACCGGAAGATTTTTCCCTTATGATGAGGACTGGTTTATAGTCCATGAACCTATGTCGGTAGCGCAATCTAAAAGGTATCATAGACATAAGCAAACGTTCTATTCTAGGGTGTATAGTACCATGTTGAGACCCTATTTTTAAAAACAATATACACCTAAAAAGCCCCAAAAAATTTATAGCGTCCCTTATGATTATCAATTTTTTAATGGCTATAAAAGACCGATGATGGGCTTAACGAGCTCTAGGTTTACATGGATGCTTAGGCTCACTACGAACCCGGAAGGACCCAAAAAGGTATGGGTACCTAAGGTTAACTAATCTTTGATTTCAGGTGAGTAGGATTATTTGGTATGTAGATAGCGGTTGCTCATGGCACATGATTGGTGATAAATCAAAATTGAGCAACTACCGAGAGATTAATGGTCCTAAAGTGGTTTTTGGTGGTGAGTCAAGTGGACAGACCAAGGGAGTTGGTGATATTGAAAGAAATGGATTGATAATTCGTGAAGTCTCATATGTCAAAGGTTTAAAGTTCAACCTACGTATTACAAGTTAGTTTTGTGATAAGGGCTATAAAGTATAATTCTCCAAAAACAAGTGCAATGTAATCTGTGAGGAGAAAGGGGAAACAATTCTTTTCGCAAGGAGACGAGAGAACATGTATGTTCTCGCATGGGAATCAGCTAAACTGAATGTTTGCCAAGTAGCTAAAAGCAATAATGACTTGAGTTGGGAATGGCATCATAAGCTCAACCATCTCAATTTCAAGGCCATTACTAGAGGAGCTTTGGTAGAGGGACTACTAAACATGACTTTTAACAAGCATAAGATTTGTGAAACCTGTCAAAAGGGGAGACAAATCAAATCTTCATTCGAGTAAAAATCATGTGATACAAACTCTAGACCCTTGAGTATATTGCACACATGGTTGCAAAAATCGCCCGGCCACGTCAAGGAAGGTTGGAATCGGCCTCCTCCGCGATTGGCCGCCTAGGCAGCCGAACTGCCGAACCGTCTTAGTCAATTTTTTATTTTATATTTTCCCCAAATTCATCAGAATGTCGAGTAGCAGCTTCGTCGAACCGTCATCATTCCCCCCACACCAACAGTCCGCCAAGTAGCAGCTCCGCCATCCCACGCGACCATGTCGGCACGCCCCTCCGTTGGTTGCCTTTGCCTCCGGCTTCCCCCAGTTGCCTCTTTTTAAAAAATAAAAATAGAAGCAGTATGTCTGTAGGTGAGAGAAAACGGAGTAGCAAACATGAGGGAAAACCAAGCTTTTAAGTGGTGATGTTAGACTGTTATGTGATGTTATGCACTTATGCAAGGTGGAGACTGGAGAGAGATCAGAGATGACGGTGAAGGTGGGATTCTCAAAAAGAAAAAGAAGAGAGAGATTGTGGGAACACTAAAGATACTGAGTGGAGTCTGGGAAATGAGTAATGACAAAGAGAAGTGGAAAGTCTTTTTTATTTTTGGGAAATGGAATCTCAAAATGTGGAATATGAAGGCATTTTAATGAAAAAAAATAAAAAGAAAATAAATACATAGATCAGGCGCCTAGTGTCTTTTTCAACCTTGATTGCACATGGATTTATTCGATCCAATTGACCCAATCAGTTTCAGTGGTCGAAGATATACACTAGTGGTAGTAGATTACTACACTCGGTATACTTGGACATTGTTCTTAAGAAAAAAGAATGAGACCGAAAGGATGTTGCCCGAGTTGTTAAAATAGTTGCAAACCGAGAAGGGAACAAACATCATAAAAATCAGATCAGATAAAGGGACGGAGTTTGCCAATCAAGTTATTTAGAATTTTTGTGGTCAATCTAGTATCTTCCATCAACTTTCAATAGCCAGGACTCCACAGCAGAATGAAGTAGCCGAAGGAGGAATCGCACTCTCAAAGAAGCCGTAAAGACAATGATCGCGTTTTCTAGCTTGCTTAAAAAGTTGTGGGCCGAAGCCGTTAATACAGTGTGCTACACTCAAAACCGATCTATAATCAACAAAACTCATGGGGTAGCTCCCTACGAGTTATGGAAATGCAAGAAACCAGTTGCGAGCTACTTCCATACCTTAAGTGCTAAGTGCTTTATACACAACAATGAAAAAATGTATCTATAGGTTTTTGACAAAAGGGTTGACAAAAGATATTCAGTAGTCAGCAAGGCCTTTCAATTACTAAATAAGAGAACTATGGTGGTAGAAGAATCCATCCATGTGGTGTTTGACGAAGGAACCGTCAACCGAGACATTTGGAAGCTGTCCGAGGAGATATACAATTTAAGTATCCGAATGGATCAGTCCGAGCCAAGCCGGGTTTTTGTAAGAGGCAGAACGGGTAGATAATGAAGCCGAAAGGGTTCGAGGCATTGAATCTGAGTTGGGAGATTTGTCGATTTGGTTGCCTACATAGATTCATCCACTCGAGCCAGTGGAAGATGAAGCTACACCAGATATTAATGAAGTGGAGGAAGGGCCCCCTCCAACAACCTTTCAACCAGATTTGAGATGGTTAAAGGATCATCATCAAAATCAAGTGGTTGGAGATGTAAAGCAAGGTGTAAGGACGTGTGCATCCATCTGTGTATGCATGATATCTTGTTTTCTTTCACAAATTGAGCCTAAGGTTGTGAAAGAGGCACTTAGTGATCCAAATTGAGTCACAGCCATGCAAGAAGAGCTCAATCAGTTCGAACAGAACGAGGTATGGGAGCTGGTTTCAACACCTTCACAGCAAAACGTTATTGGGACGAAATGGGTCTTTAGGATCAAAATGGATGAATGAGGATTCATTGTTAAGAACAAGGTGCATCTTGTTGCCAAGGGCTACTGTCTAGAAAAAGGCATCAATTTTGATGAAACCTTCGCACCCGTAGCCAGACTGGAGGTTATTCGTATTTCATTAGCTTATGTTGCATACAAAGCTTCAAAGTCTTCCAAATTGATGTAAAGAGTGCATTTTCCAATCAGAATTTTGCATGGATAAAGTCTACAAGCTGATAAAGGCCTTGTATGAATTGAAACAAATGTTGAGAGCTTGGTACGACAGCTTCTCGTGTTTCCTTATCAATTATGGATTCACGAAAGGACAAGTTGACAAAATCTTATTCCGAATCAAGGATGCAGAACATATTATATTGGTGCAAATCTATGTTGATAATATTATCTTTGGAAGCACCAATCTATCTTTATGCGATAAGTTCTCAAAACTCATGCAAGGTAAATTCGAGATGAGCATGATGGGAGAACTTAACTACTTCTTAGGTCTACAAGTTAATCAAGGAAATGAAGGGATTTTCATCAATCAAGCCAAATATACAAATTAAAGCATCTCATCAAGAAGTTTGGTGTTGATGGGAAGTCATCTCGTGAAAATTTCAATAAACACCTCGTTGCGAATGGACATCGATAACGAAGGGAAAGAAGTAGACCAAGCCAAGTAACAAGGGATTATTGGCTCTCTATTGTATTTAACAGTAGTCGGCCTGACATCTCGTTTGTAGTTGGTGTTTGTGCCCGTTTTCAAGCTAATCCGAAAGAGAGTCATCTTGGGGCTGCCAAGAAGATCCTAAGATACCTCAAAGACACGCTAAGCATAGGGCTTCAGTACTCGAGAGGTGGATCTTTCAAGTTAGTGGGCAATTCTGATGCTGACTTTGTAGGTTGCAAAATTATCAAAATAGTACTTCCAAAACTTGTCAATTCTTGGGAGGAAGGCTCGTTTCCTGGTTTAGAAAGAAGCAAAACTCGATAGCCACTAGCAATATTGAAGCCAAGTATATAGCAGCAGGAAGTTATTGTGAACATAATTTAGTACTCCACTCGAGGATGAAGCACATCGATATTAAGTATCACTTTATCCGAGACCATGTGTCAAGGATAAAGACATTGTGTTAGAGTATGTCAACACGGACGATCAATTGGCAAATATACTCACCAAACCACTGAGTGAGAGTAAGTTCTCAACTCTAAGACACGAGTTGGGAATCATAGAGATGAATTAAAAATAAATTCATCCTATTGACCAGGTATTGAGAAGTCTTATCTAAATCAGTGCAAAGTTGCCACGTGATTAATCAGCCTTAATAAAGAGCATTCAATGTGTTTTTGAAGTTAGGAAACTGACAAGCATTGACTGGTCTCTTCAATACCATCAACATTTATTTCACGTGACTCAGGTACAATTTCAGCCTATAAATTGGGAGTTATGCTAACCCAATTTGTGTGGAATTGTCTTTGCATTTTCTTGCAGATAGCAATGGATTCAAGAAAGAAAGGCGGAAAGAACATGGAGAGGCGGTCTTCAAGGTGTCTAGCCGAGCAGGCAAGATTGGAGAAGTTGAGGGCGAGACGTGCAGTGCACGAAGGCTATGAAGTCGGGGAACCTCGAATTTGACCTGACAATTTGTGTATATGGGTTCGTTAACGGGTCGACATAAACACGATAAGGCTAAACACGGACACGACACGTTAAGGTTAACGGGTTCAAAATTTTAACACAAACAAGATTTGTTAACGGGTTGACGTGATAGACACGTTTTGTTAACAGGTTTCGAGTTGAGTCGACAAGATATGACACGAAACCCGTTTTAACCCGCTAAGCATATTAATATATTAAAAAACTAAAATTTAAAGTTAAGTTATATAAAACAGAAATAAAACCTACAATTCAATCCATCAAACAAATTTAAAAAAAAAATCAATTTATAACATTCATAAAATGATAAAATAACATACAAAAATCATATTAAAGAAGTCCATACTAGTGTTTAGAATAAAATTGAACACAATAAAAATTCAAATTTCATATTGTTGAACATCAATAATTGGTGTAGCATCTTGACCTAATATAGTAAATTCATCCTTAGTCATGTTTATGATATCTTTTGTAATCTCATTCATGACAATGATTCTTAGCGTGTTATAAACAGGTTTGTGTAATCGGGTTAACGTGATAATATTAACAGGTTAAACGGGTTCTTAATACGTTTATCGGGTTGACCCATTAAAACACGAAACATAACGGGTCAATCCGTTAACGACCCGGGACACATTAAGGCTAAACACAAACACAAAGAATGCCCCTGCTGAGACTAGTAGCCAAAGTGCCAACCAGTCAAGTGGTCACCAGTAGAGTGAACGAAGGAGGAAAGCATTGATAGTCGAAGAAACAGCCGAGAAGGTAGTAGCCGAGCCGTGCACCTCAATTTCAATCTTAGACAGTGAGAGCTCAAGAGGTGAGAAGGGACTCATTTGCCTCTATAACCAAGAAGAATCAGACAAAAGCATGTGCCTGATGGCAAATGAAGAGGAGGTAACTCTCAGACTTCCTCTACCGAATGTGATTCTGATTCTAGTTGTAATGAAGATCTTATGGATTCGGTTCTTAAACTGATGAAGGAATTAAAAACTGTGAAAAACACTCATGCCAAACTAAAGGAAGAGAATGCTCGACTCTTGACCGAACGTGAAGATCTCAAGAGCATCGTGCTCAAGAATAATGAGCACAATTTGTCAGTTCAAGAAGCAAGTTGTTTTACTGGAGGAAGAGTGTAAAGCAAGGAAAGTGCGAGAGTATAAATTGTGTGAGGTCATAGCTAGCTTTACTAATTCTTCCAAAATAATGGACTGAATGGTAAATGAGCAAAGACCAACCAGGGATAAAGCTAGACTTGGCTATAGCTCCAGCTCTCAAGCATAAGTTAAATTGACCAAACCCACAGACCCTTCAACTAGCGGAGGTCTGAATTATGTGTTTGTTAAAGATCAAATGTTACAACCCGAGTCGATGATGGTTGTGAATAAGGGTAAGGCATGCACCACAATAGACTAGCCAACCGAAAGGAAAAGTAGTATTAAGAGTTGTGTAACTCGAGAAGTGTCTAGTAAACGAATTGGAACAAACCGAGCGGTGACAAACTAAATGGTCATCCCACAAATGATCAACTAAGGAAGGGTAGACACCCGAGAGGTAAACCTCAAAGCAACCCGAGACAAAACCATTCTCAGAAAAGACGCGATGGCCAATCTAAGGGTAAGCCGAGATGTTACGTACCCGAATGGACAAAACAATGTGTTTGCCAAGCCTCGGAGATCATCTAGAAGATCAATGAGAGGTACCAGAGGATTTTTCCCTTATGATGAGGACTGGTTTATAGTCCATGAACCTATGTTGAAAGCACAATCCAAAAGGTATCATAAACATAAGCGGACGTTCTATTCTAGGGTGTATAACAACATGCCGAGACCACATTTTTAAAAACAATATACACCTAAAAAGCCCCAAATATTTCATAGCATCCCTTATGATTATCAAGTTTTTAATGGCTATAAAAGACTGAGGATGGGCTTAACGAGCTCTAACACCCTATCAGAAGCTAGTAAATGCTCCGTGCGTTCTAGCTAAGAGCATTGAAGGATGTTATGCTTTTATCCTTCATGTACTATTCGGTGGTTTAATGAATGAATAAATGTTGCTTGAGGTAGTGTTGTTCCAATGCCTTCTATTTAAAATCCTAATTTGACCAAAATGAATTAAGGGAAAATTCATCAAGATATGTAGATTCGAGAGGTTAAGGATTACCTTCGAATGGTGGTTCAAACCATGCCTAGTAAACGATTTGAAAGGTCATGTAAGGATACCGAGTTGTCAAACCAATCGAGTTGTCAAATTTTGAAAGACTCAAATTATGATGATCGAATGGACAAAAGATTGGACGAATCCAAGTCATTTAACTTGAGACCGTGTTGTTGGGACAACTCGAGGAGTTATCAACAAAAGTTATTTGACCGAATGGTTGTCTGAAAGAAGGGATAGGTTGAATGGAGTTTCAAAGTCGAGTTGTGGATTAGTCGAGATGGTAATTCAAAGTATAAGAGATCGAATGGTTAAAGTTATCTGAATGGTTGATATTTAAGGAGACTTTAATGATCAATGACTGGAAGAGCAGAACCGTTTGATCCTTATTGTTCTACGGAAATCTAGGAGACAGGGGGGACGTGTCAAGCAATCAAAGCGTCAAACTATTTGTGGGAGTTATTCTCAAAAAGCACGTTCAGCGAGCAAGTAGCCTCCACTCGCACACACTCCGGTCATTTTTGACAAAGTGATAAGGAAAACATTAAATGCATTCTCTCTCTTCATTGAATGCCAGATCAGTACTCGAGTATGCATTCTCTTTCCTATTTAATGAACATATCACCTTTTGGTGATATTTCTCTCACCTTATTAGTCTTCCGTACTTATTGATTGAAAAATCGACCCACATTCTTTCATCAATTCAAATTCTCAAGGGTTTTTATGGAATTTGTTTGGTTGTAAATAAATTAAACCTGAATTCTCTTCAAAGCAACCTGACCACCCTTAAGGTATAAAAATATTTTTCATCTCGAAAATTCCACTTTTCAACCTTCAGCCCCGAAGAAACCATTTCTCTCTCAAAGCAAAACCCTAACCTTTCTTCAATCTCTCTTCAAACTTTCTTCAATAGCAACCTCTTCCACTTCTAGTGAGTATGATGCTATGCAAATCCTTGAAGAACTTAGCCTTTAGGTCAAGGCTGGTTCTATGCTTGACCAAGCTGGTTATCTTAATTAAACACACAGTGTCAACAAGGAGTTCGCCAAGAAGGTCCTTAAATACCTTGAAGATGGAAGACTTCTAAAATTTGCAATGTTTGATTACAAGGCGGTTAATATTCTTGATGCTACCGAGTTCTTCATGAACACTACACTTTCAGAGAAGGATGATGCAATCTTTTCTGTAGTAAATGGAACGGAGGTCACGTTTGTTCATGGTGATATTAGAGCACATTTTGATTTCCCAGTACAGAAAGGGAATAATCCAGACTACTCTAGACATGTTTATGATCAGGATGGTTTACGGCAAGCTGCCAAGGGACCAAGCGCACCGGCTAAGATTAATTTTTCTTTGAAGAAAAAACTTTTCAAGCCAGAGTACGAGCATGCCGTGGATATACTCAGGAAGATCGTTGAGAGCCGAGTTGCCGACACGGATGACGTGACCGAAGACAAGTTTACCATGCTAAGTGCACTACTAAACAACTACCTGTAGATTAGTCGATGGTAGTCTATGACTTTCTTAAGTCATGTATTCAAAGGTGTGTGACCAATGATATGATTGTGAAGATTGTTGTCTTTGGCTTTTTGGTGGTAGAATTGTTAAAGGCCAAAGGCATCACACTTCGTGAGGGGTTGCAGCTCATCGCAATCATTATTACATGAAGACCAAGCCTCCAAGTTCTAAGAAGAAGGATGTGGTTCCAATAGCTGACCCTGCTCTGAGCAAGCAGAAGAAGAAAGCTCTAGCAGCAAATGGAGTTTCTATAGTCAATGCACCAAAAAGTGCATCTGCGAAAGACAAGGCTAAAACTTCAAAGAAGAAGCCTTCAGACCCTTTTCCATAGGCGAGCCTTGCTATTCCAGATCCTATGCCAGCTCACATTCCAATCCTAGTTCCAATCCAAGCTTCAGCTTCTACCCTAGAACCTGAAGATAGTTCTTCAAACGTTCCTCTAGCCAAGGTGGTCAGACTTTCCCAAGAACGAAAGCGTAAACATTCTAAGGGAACCTCGAGTCAACTAGTAACTACCCAGATGCGCCCTTAAGGAAGAAAAAGAAAAAGAAGAAGAAGAAGAAGAGTAAAAGGAATGCAACCGAGGAGACACCCCAAACTATGATGGTAATTGAGGCCGAGATGGAAGTTCAGGCCAAACTGGTAACTCAAATTGAGACGGCAGCACAGTTTGGAACGGCGTGCCAACCATAGAAGAAGAAAGAAAAAGAAGAGAAAGCACATAGCTTCTACTTTCGAATTTGTTGAGGGACTGCCAGCATATAAGAGGATACCAGGTGGTGGTGTGCTAAGGGAAAAAAGGGTTATAACCGAGACGTTAGCCGAGACGGCAACGACTCAAGGGGAACAACTTTGTGTGGGCGAGGCTCGAGAGGTGAGTAGGACCCAACTGTCCCATGAAATAGTGATTGAAGAGATCGCTCTGACCGAGAAGAGGAGGACACTGGTTAGAGAAGATGATGAGGTCCGCGTGACCAATGTTCTGGTCTCTATTCAAATTCCAATCCTCTCGCAAGAACCTACTCAAGTAGAATAGGGGATGAGCGTGAACTTGACCGATCCCATTGCCGGGATCGATCATATAGACGACGAGAATGCAGAAGAAGTCACCGTCCAAGACCCCATTCAGTCGAGGAGTCCTATCAATGTTGATGCCGAGTTGGCTCAAGAATTGGCCGATGAAGACCTAGCTAAGGCCAATATTTCAACAGGCTAGGCCAGTGACCTTCTATCAGATGAAGACCTCCTAGCCTAGCTCAATAGAGTGATTGTATGGTGAGAGTGGCACATGTCGAGTCTTACAGTTATTGCTGAAGGGCTGACTCGCATGTGGCCAGAAGACGACTTTGCTCTAAGTTGGTTGAGCACCTCTTCCATCCCCATTGCCACCCAAGTAGACGTAATCAACCGAGTCTACAAAGAGAAAGTTGTTACTAGGGATGCTGCCAAAGGGAAGGCAAAAGTGGTCAACCATGAAAGCGTGACTCCCACTGCCCTCCAAAAGTCTTATGCGAAGGAGCTAAGGGAAGCTATATCCCTTTCTCACTTCGAGGACGAGTATGATGATCCTAATATGGAGTCTGGTTCGAGCAACTGAGGGGTTCCAGCCGAGGAGGGACATGAAACTTCTTGTGTAGATACTGACAGTTTGGTAGACGAAGTGGTTTGCACTTCAGTTGTTGAGGTCGAGCTGTCAACCGCTCAAACGACTATTCTAGAGGCCGAAGACGCAACACCACTAGTTGCCGATGAATCAACCCGAGTGGGTGAGGAGGCAACAAATCATATGCAAATTATATTGTATAGTTGAGTGGTCAACGAAGCCGAATCTTCACTAGTTCAATTCATTCCTACTCGAGAGGATCCAGAACCGAGTATAGAGGCTAAGGTTGTTAACATACCGAGTATTCCATCTACACCTCAAGAGGTTGAAGTACTGAGGGATGACTTAACTCGAGGAGAAAGAGAAGGCCTTCAATCATCAAATGTACCAAGGGGTACAGACGAGCCATCAACCACTCGTGGAACCGAGCCAAACCCAAATGATGTCGTAGGGTTTGTGTATGAGCAAAGTTCCAGCTCAACTGGTGGTGAAGAAAGGGAAGCACCATGCAGCATGAGCCATGATGACTTTGTTCCTCCAAGCTTTGATCAAAGGCAGACACCTCTGTAAGAACTAAGGCCTATGGGTTACATCGATGTATTGCTCTAAACTCTTTGCACCATGGCTAAGGACCAAAAAGCATAATTTAAAAAGCTGAGGAAGGTGATCTGCCATACTAGATAAGCAGCTGATGAGACAAAGGCCCATGTGGTCAAAGAGGCTGATGCAGCCCAAGACTTTGTAAAGACTTAGTGTCAACAGAGTGGTCAACCGAGGCTATCTGGATCCTTGTCTCATGACCAAGAATTCACGGAAGCAATCATGAAATCTTTTGCTATTTCTGAAACGATAATGGAGAATATGTAGAGCTCTCTTGAAGTAGTTCTTACTGGCCTAGCTGGTTTATCCAACGGCCAAGCTCAAATCCGAGAGGAGCAAACCTCCATGAAACGGGGTCAATTTTGCTAGAATGAACGTGTTGGCATTTCCTGCGATAGGATGGAATTTCTCATACAGAGTCAAGCATGTATTGGTGATAATCAACTTATGACTCTATGGAAAATCCAAGAGCTCTCAAACTTCATTAGGTCCAGGCCGACTGGTCCATCAGCAGTAGGCCTACTGTCAATGATGCCAAAAAGGGGGAAGGACACGGAGGAATAGTTGAAGATCTCTCTGCCCCTAGCCCATCATCTCGCGTCATTCAATCCTACAGTGCTAAGAAGACCAAAAAGGCTCCTTCCAAACAACAGTATACTATCATTGCTGAAGGGAAGTGAGTTCCTTACGAGAAATAAGTTGATGGAAGTGGCACAAGGTTTAGAGGCTATAACATTCTGACAATCTACAAGCACCGGAACTACGTGCGTAAACAGGATTTTCTGTTCAGCATGAATCAAAAGATAAGCGAGGAGAAGGCAAGGGTTGAACAGGTCGAACGTGAAAAGAAAAAGAGACTTGAGGTAGCTACTGAGCATGCCCAAGAAATCAAAGGAAAGATTAACTCGTTGAAAAAGATACACCTTTTAGAATCAGTTGACGTCATCTGAAAGGCGATTCTTGGCATTCTGAAGGATAACAATTCCACATCCACGAATGACTAGAGCTCTTCCGAGTTCATAACTTGGTGGCAACATGGAGTAGTTGATGGAGAAGATGCCACAGAATCCCTCCAACTATATTTTTTTCAGTGGCAACATGAAGTAGTTGATGGAGAAGATGTCACAGAATCCCTCTACAACTATATTTTTTTCAGAATCAATCCAAATTTCCAAAGGTTCATTGTCGAAGGAAATGTTATCATCTTGAGAGTTAAAATCAACTACCAACTTGATAAGGAAGTTATACTCGACTGAGGCGGTATGAGCTAAGGGATAATCGAGTCGTAGATAGAAATCTTTTTGTAATAGAATATATATATTTTATTTTATTATGTCTTTGTAATACTTCAAGTAATGAATAAAATGGTGTTTTTGGGGTTGCGTTGAGTTTTTAATTCCAGTAATTTTACTCCTAGAATTCAACTATTCGGTTGTTTGTAATGAAAATCATTTTCATGGATAATTTCACGCCTATGGTTAGAGTATAGGTTTTGCCATCATCAAAAAGGAAAAAATTGTTAGAAACACTTTGTATTAGATTTTGATGATACCAAGCTTAGGAGTTTAGACTCCTCAATCTCTTTATTTCTTAGACTTAGGATAGGTCTACTCTTTGTTCAAATCATAACCAAATGGTTAACCGAAGCATTCAACAAAATGTAACACTCGTAGATAATGACTCAAAGTTGAAGATTGAATACGAATACATCAAGACCGAGAGGATGCAAAGACTAAAGAATGGAAGGGTTTACCTCTCGAACGTTATCAAGACCGAATGATAAAAAAGAAATATCATTTGAGGAGTTAAAGGGTGATTGGCAAAGTCAGCCAATCATTCGATGAGAGGATCTAGGTCTCGAGACGTTAACTTAGTTAACTACTCGAAATGACTGTTAAACATTCTCAAGCTTAACAATCAGAGACCTTAAAGTGAGAAAATATCTCCCAAGGAAAAAGTCAATCCTAGGAACATATCCCAATGTCAATTTTCATTAAATTCCAGTCCTTTTTGTGCAGAACAAAAAACATATGTTCAGCGCATTACAAGGGATCAACGGCTGGAAATATGAAAAACTTACTTACCTTTCGGATTACCCGTCGGTCTTTAACCACTAGTTAATAGACTTTTGAAATTCAGTTCTCTTTCCAGCAGAACTATTTTTCATGCCTATAAATACCAACTTCACTCACTGAAGAAGGTGTTGGTCATTTTCAAGAATTTCTAAGTGTGAGAAAAGCTTTAGAACATCAAGCATTTACGACCAGTGATTGAAAAAGAGAGATAAGCTACATCGCAAATATCCAAATTTGAGAAATCTTGAGCTGCTTCAAACCGAGAAGATCAAAACTTAAGAAGCCAAGATTTCGGTTGGAGAAAAGAAGAAACAAATTCTTCAAACCTTCAAATCTCTACTTGGATTAGTAGAAAGAGGCGGAGTAAACTCGGAGGAGTTGAAAAATCCAGTGGTTCAAGTTTGTTGTCCAGCTTGGTGATCAAGGAAGCAAACTTGGTGGTGTTTTGTACTAAAGAGTTTTTAGTGCAAACCTTCCAAGTTGTAAAGAATAGTGGAGTATACTTAGTTAATAGCTTAACCAATATAAAAACTCTGTCTCTCTCTTTACTTTGTGTATTTCTCTATTGCTTGCATATCACTCACGACCAAGCCTAATATTTTATTAAGTTAACCAAAT
>CM008333.1:32512279-32524314 GCA_002525835.2 Ipomoea batatas | reverse complement strand
TTATATAGGCAGTGTCAAATTTAGTCTTTAGTTTGTAACATTGACACTCAAAGGACATATAGGACAGAGGTTATATTAAACTATTGCTGAAGTACTAAATTCTTTTAATAAATAAAACGTAAATGCTCCTTTTTGGTAAGAATGGCATTATTTGGATAGGGGAACCAAGACCCACAATTTAAGATGAAATAAATTCCAGAGCTTATAAATCAGTCTTCTTATCATCACTGGTCCAAAAAATAAAGTTATGGCTCACATTATTGCCATTTTCTTCATTTGGTCAAACACATTGATTTTGTAAAGGATAAACCGCAATTATCATATAGCAAACCCAAATTATTACAGAAGGTAGATTCAAATCTAAAGGAATAAAGGCAAGAAATGAAACTGAAGTTAGAAGCACCATGACATAAGTAAATATTAAAATTAGCACTAGAAGATGTCGTAAACAAATTCTGAAAATGAATTGGTTTGTCAGAATAGTTACTGCAGTCGTGCAAAGTAAATTGTTATTTCTGGCAATAATTAAGTCAATGCTTGAGGCTTTAGTTGTAACTGGTAGGTAAATTAATGATTCTTAGTTCCAAAGTGAATGGGGAAATCTGTGTCTGTGAGAAAGGTTTATTTTTGGGTGGAGGAAAGGATTACTTGAATCGGCTCTTCAGATGGATGCGGAAGAGCCAAGGGCTGGACTAACAGAGCCAACTGCATCGCAGATGTTGTCAAAAGATCAAAAGTACATGGAATCTGCAGCACAAGCACCATAGAAAATGCAAATTAGAATTATTTCTCACAATTAAATTAGTATAGTATGCATAAGCACCAATTTTGCTGACAACAAAAAAGCTCATGCATAAATACAGAAACATTAGTTACCTGATTAATAGTACACCTCATGTAGCGTGGACTGCAATTTCCAGTATCCCTGACAATATAGTCACTTGTAGCAGGCTTCAAAAGAAAAGAATAGGAATCAGTGTAGCATATATAAGTCCCTACAAGAACATTTACAACTAAAGAGAAATATCTCTCAGAAAAGGCTGCAGCATTATGTGGCAAAATTAGTAATAACTAATCAAAACTGTCCCAAATTATGTGACAAAATTTTACTGGGTATGGACTATGGAGTACAATATTGATAGATCAACCAAAAGAACTATTTAAAAATGCCCTTCAAGCATATCTTCTAAAATTAGGTCATGTAAATTTGATCATAAAATGTATATGAAGTTTTGGAGAGAGGGAGGAGGTGGGTGGGTGTAAGAGAGCTAGACCAGAAAAGCAAGATAAAAGTTTCCAGGAATAGAAATGTCAGGTGTCTAGAATGTTTATGAGTCCTGAAAAAGGTGATACATCAATTCCTTTCCTTCTGTGGTCAACATCCAAATAAGTAACTACTCAACTATAAATATATTAAGTATGATAGTGAAAACAAATTACCGGAGGGGGGTTGGCTTGGTTGTCTTGACGAGTTTCATGGAGAATCACAGAAGAACCTGGAATTGGCCGAGGAATTTGGTTGGGATCAATTTTTGATGGTCCCGTCACAGAAGCACCAGTGTGACTTAGAGGAGGTGCTATAGAAGCCACTGATTGACTTTGAAGTGGAGGCGGAATTCCATACATCCTTGGAGGTTGCATGGAACCAGGTGGAGCCACCTATTAAATTCTTAATTCAGAAGGTATGCTCAACATAAATGCAGAAATATAAGCATGCCCAACCCTCAAATCTTTTTAATTCAATTTTACTAAGGCATTTAGGCAAGACTGCAGGTACGGAAGTTCAGGTGGTAAGCTACACTGCTTTCCAGGTATGTGTTCAAATCCACCACTCCCATTCCCAATCAGATGAACCAAAAAAAAAAACAAAGGAATGAGTCATGATAGCACATGAAAGTATTGAACATTTTTTACAAGATAATAAGCCATCTGGTTATATATGGTACAGAATAGTGCTTTTTGTTTTCTTAGGTGCAAGACAGTGGGCTTTAATCATAGTATGCATAATATGACACCCACAATACTCAAATTCTTCAATTTTAAGTTTCATTATGTTTATTTTGTAATTGGTGGCATCAAATCTTATTATTATATAGCAAAATTTATTTTATCTATCAAGTAAATAAAGGAGCATGTAAAGCTTGATCTACTCCTGACCCAGTAAGTCTAATTATATATAGACCTATAAGAATATTTATATCTGCATTTTTGCTTTGCTTTGTGAACAACTATTAGTTGTTAGAACATTACCAACATTAGGAATAATTTCAAACTGTAAAAGCTTCATTAAAATTTAAAAACATGCATTTCTTGAACTTCCGACCTTCACACTTTACTAAATTCTAGCTCAAAAATGTGATAGTAAATTGTTGAATAAAGCTTAAACATCACCTGATGGGATTGTGTTTGCAATGTGTGCATGCCGTAGGGTGACGGCGGAGTTGTGCCTTGAACCGGTGCTGCAAATGGTGAGGGAACTGAAGGAGGTGGTGCTGAAAATGGAATTGGGGGTTGTGATGTAACTGGTGCGGTGGGAGGTGGACTTCCAAAGGGAGACCGCATGCTTGGAAACTGGGAAGGAGTTCCAGACGACATCATAGCTGATGGTGGAGCTCCAACTGGTGGCCGCACCATGCCGGATGCAGGAGGAAATCGTGGTCCACTCTGCATTGGCCCTGACCCAAGCATGGGTGGCCCATTACTACTTGCAGTTGGCATGCTTGATGGCGGTGCAATAGAACCTGATGCAAATGGGGAGGCCATAAAAGGGCCCTGTTGAGGACCTGGAGTTGATGAAGGCAAAGTGCCAGGAGGTGGAGGAACAGAAGGACCGCCAATAGAAGAAGGCAGTGAACCAGGTGGAGGTCTAGCTGCAAAAGGTGGAGGAGTCTGACCCATAGGAGGACCTGTTGGTCTAATAGCCGCATTAGGGGGCATTGCATTTTGTGGCACAACACCTGGAGGAGTCATACCCCTTGGTAATACACCAGGTGGGGGTGGGCCCGGACGGCCTACCGGAGGACCCGCAGCAAAAGTGGGTGGCTGTTGTCCAAATGGTGAGCTATGGGGAGGCTGCTGACCAAAACCTGAGCTAGGCCTTGGCACACTGGTGGGATTTGAAGGGGGCTGATTAGGTCTATTGATTTGAAGGTTTTGCATATTATCAGCAAGTGAGTTGGGATTATAATTCGGGGGTGCATTCCCCGGTCTCAATCCACCTGGAGCTGCCATGACTCTCAACGATCAAAAACCAAATTAAACACCTAGATCTCCGTAGCTCAGATCATTCAAAATCCTACACACCAAACTCCAAAAAGTTAAAAACAACAGCAGTATTCAAGAAATGCACATGCAAACACTTCATATAGATAACTGAAAATGCGTAGATTACACAATTCTAAACAATTTCAATTCTATCTCAAATTAAAAACAGATATACACAAACACACATTAAAACAGAAGTAGCCATGGATGTGATGAAGGAAAGCTACCTGGAATGCGGTAATTCAATACCGTGAGAAATGAATTCCGACCGGGGTCCAGTGATCCGGCGGATTTCGATCTGAAAAAGCCAAACTTCAATAGAAGATTAGATCGACTAAAACCCTAATCACCAATTCACCAAATCAGAGGTTACGAGAGGGAGGTTATGCCTGAAGATCTGAAGGCAAACGTAACGCGAACAGCGAAGGGGTGATGATACTAAGGAAGAGTTGTGCCTTTGACGGAGGGGTTTACGTAGGAGATGTAATTTTAATTAAATAATGGAAAATGAAAGTTTTGCATTGAAGGATCTAAAGTTGGTATAATTTATGAATTTGCCACTAATAGCCTGATCTATAGCATTGGTAAAGAGGAGCTGAAATGGCGGATAGTGCCAACCTATAGGGTTGTACACATGACTAAATGACTATACTACTGTACAAATTTTGTTTGACTTACCGCAACATGATTATAATTACTTATTACTTATATATCCAAATAGAAACTACATAATTTAACCAACAACGAATTACCGAGTATAGTAAAAGAAAAATGTTTACTGCTAAAAACATCTCTTATCATCTTTTTTTTCCTTTTTGAGATTATACTAATATACTAATACCTTAACCGGATGTATTTAATCATAAATTTTGCAGATTTTCCTTGAAAAAATTGCAGATTTTTAAGATGATAGATCTTAATAAATTTTTATTAAATTTCATAAAGTGGTTCTAAATTTTTGTAAACTTTGTAATAGTTTATAAATAAATAAGTATGTATGTATGTGTGTGTATATATATATATATATATATATATATATATATATATATATATATATATAACATTTATAGACTTTTATGAATTTTTTTATTTTAAAAAATCTACAAAAGTCATAAAATTTAAAAAAAATCTACAAAAGTTCATAACTGTTTGAATATATCACCCGACTTTTAAAGACTTTTTAAAAAATTTAATCAAATATCGTCTGACTTTTAAAGACTTCCTAACAGTTTAAATTATACATTCACTATTTTAAAGTTCATAAAATCATTAAAAGTCTATAAAATTCATTTTCTATTTGTACAATTTACTCTTCCTTTGGAAATGAGAATGATTCCTAAAATACTCCTGTTATTAGTCTTCTTTTTTTTTTTTAAAACAAAGGAGGAGAAAATTCAATATCAGTAGTTGATCCTCACTGTATTCGAGTTGCCCATCAACCCAAGCTCATCTTCCCGAAGCAGTCTTTGCATGCGGCTAATGGTTGTCACGAAGAAACGTTCGTCCTCATCCTCGGTTACGGCACATTTGGCAATCCAATCCGCCACTTTATTCTATTCTCTCGGCACGTGCCTGAACTCGATCTCCCATCTCCTGTCTTTGAAAGCTCTGCACAATTCCACAATATTTTGCCCCGGTCCGTCATAGTCCTCATTCGTACTGACCAACCGGTTTGCATTGTCATCCTCCAATATGACTCTCTGGTGTCCCACTTCCCACGCCTTTCTGAGCCCAATGTAGATACCCCATAGTTCAGCTTCCATGGCTCCACATGTTCCAATATGCTTGGAGAAAGCTCATAGAAACTTCGCAGTTTCGTCTCTGATCACTCCTCCCCACGTAGCTCTGCAATCATGACCTCCCGAGCAGCCATCTGTATTAACTTTGATCCAATCAGGCCTTGGTGAGTTCTAGGGGAAGTATCTTCTACCATCCAACCGCCTTCTTTCCTTTGGACCCGAGCTCCTTTTGAGAGCTGCCTCAATTTCGCTAAATTGGCTTCGCAGCCAGGTTATCTTGTCAGTGGCATCAATTGTCTCGTCTTTAAAGATGGTGTTGTTCCTCCATCTCCAGATCCACCAAGCAGTAATGGCGAACCTAGTACTGCTTCGCTTACTCCTAGTGTTGCCCTTATTTCCTAACAAGTTAGTAGTTAACCATTGATGAAAATCAAGGGTATGAGAATTACCTGAACCATCTGGCACTTTGAGTCTGAGCTATATCTCTTTGGCCGCAGAGCACTTTTGGATAACATGATCCACATCCTCTCTATCCGCTCCGCAAATGTCACATCTTTCGTCCTGAGTAAAGCCCCGCTTCTTTCGTTCTGCATTGCACATAATCTTTCTCTGATTCACCAACCACATGAATGTGTGCATTCTATTGGGCACCCTGAGGCTCTAGATGCATTTCCTTATTTCATTGTCTGCCTCCTTATTCTCCTTCGCCAACAGCCTATAAGAGATCTGGTGGTGAATGTGTTCTCTGCATTAGCTTTCCAGCCTATGACATCTGGCATGCTGCTATTTCTTAGAATGACCACTCCGATTAGTTGATTTCGCGTCTTATGACTTAGGCAGGCGTCAATGTGGTCCTAGTTCCATCTACCCTCGTCGAGCCAGACATCGCTGACGCGTAGGTTCTCGTCACCTTTGTTGAGCAGTCCTATCATTCATTCTCTTAGGGCCGTATCCCTAAGCCAACAATCCATCCAAAACAAGGTATCTCGTCCATTCCGAACTACATTCTTAATTCCTACCTTGAGTAAGGGAGCTGCAGCACAAATCCCTTTCCACGTGTTCGAGTCACTCCTCTTCTTTTTTATATTTGATATGCATACCTCGGGTCTTCATGTACTTCTTCGTGATGGCCTGTGTCCACGTCTTCCCTCCCTCCCTCCCTTAGAACTCTCCAACCCAGCTTAGCAAGCAACGCCATATTCATATTTCGCATGGTCTTGAGACCTAGGCCACCCTCCTCCTTTGGTAGCGTTACGGTGTCCCATTTAACCAAACTAGTCTTCCTATTCTGGCCATCCCCTCCCCATAGAATGTTTCTGGTCATCTTGTCAATATCGTCGTAGACTCCTTTGGGAATTAGCATAGTTTGCATGGAGTAACACGGGATCTCATTAAGCACTGACTGTACGAGTACTTGCCTTCTTGCCAGGCTAAAGAAGCGTGACTTCCATCCTTCAAGTTTAGTATGCACTCTGTCGATAACGCTTTTACAATGCTCTCTTGTAATGCGCTCATGCAGCGAGGGCACCCCTAAGTATCGTCCTAAATCATCTGTTGTAGGCATTCCTGCTAAGCCTGCAAGCCGTTCTGCTTCTTCCCTGCACACATTGTTAGTGAAAAAAACGTTAGATTTTAAATTATTCACTTTTTGTCCTGAAGACTTACAAAACTTGTCGAGGCACTCCATAATAGTTTGCATTTGATCCTCATCAGCCTCCGCAAATAAAACCATGTCATCGGCAAAGAACAAGTGTGAAATGCTTGGTCCATCTTTAGAGATCCCAATCCCTTTCCAGTTGCCTTGCGTCACGGCCTCAGTGATGATATGTCCCAATCTCTCAATACACAACACGAATAAGTAAGGAGAAACCGAGTCCCCTTGTCTGATTCCACGTTCAGGTTTGAACTTCTCCAGACTCCTCCCTTCCTAGAGGATGGACATCCAAGCAGTCTTAACACAATGCATTATGTTTCTAACCCAACTGCTGTTGAAACCAATGTCTTGCAGAGTAGATCTAATGAACCTCCAATCAAGGCAATCATAAGCTTTCTCAAGATCAATTTTCATAACCATGTACCCTTTCTGGTTTTTATCCGTTCGGATCTCCAGGTATATCACTATGTTGTCTGTGATCTGACGCTCAGGCACAACACTGCTTTGGTTGGGAAAAATAAGGTCCGACATGATGGCTTTGAGTCTCGAAGTCATAACTTTGGTGATCAACTTGTACGCAACTTTGCAAAGACTAATTGGCCTTAGTTGTGTTACCTTCTCAAGGCTTTGCACTTTGGAGATGAGGACAATATTAGTTTCATTAAGTCCATCCGGAAGGTAGCCGCTGTGGAAGAACTCCTACACCCAGCTTGTGCAAACTGTCACTTACAATGCCGCAAGTTTTCTGATAGAACATAGCGTGGAACCCATCAAGTCTAGGCGCTTTGAGCGAGGGCATGGACATGAGGGCCTCTTTCACCTCTTCCTTCGTGACCTCCCCATTGATGAAGTCCCAATATCCTGTCTCAGTTCTCGGGAAAGTCCCTGTTATAGCCCCTTGCGGATTACACTCCTCCTCCATCGAATAGATATTCTTATAGTAGTTTTGAATCATCTCCGCCATCTGGCCAATATCACTAATCCACACATTGTTGCTGTCTTTCAGCCCATGAATTTTAGTCCTAGCTCGGCGAACCATAGTTGCGGCGTGGTAGAACTTGGTATTCCGATCCCCAAACTAAATCCACTCTTCCTTGGATTTTTGAAACCACTTCAGTTCTTCTTAGTAAAGGGTTTCCTCAAGCTCAAGGCATAGTTTCTTATCCAACTTGATGAGGCCATTATTCAACTGATCCTCCATACTTTGTTGAACTCCCGCAATTCGAGTAGTAAGGCATTTTTTCCTCTTCTCAATGTTGCCAAAAAACTTTGCTGTTCCAATCCATGCATTCGACTTGCATGGTCTGAATATCATTCCAATAGCTTTGTTCGAATCCCATTTGCCCTCAACCAATTTGGAGAAATCCGGGTGTATGGTCCAAGCTGCATGGAACTAAAATGGCCGGCTCCTGATTCCAGCCTAGCGTTGGATGTGTCGACAGTAATCGGTGAATTATCCGAGCCTACGAGCTAGGTGTCTCACTTTTGTCTCTGGGTACCTTAGAATCAAGTCAGTATTACATAGAGCCCGATCAAGCCTGGCCCCGGTAAATGTGGTATTGTCCGTGCCTCTCGTCTACGTGAACCTGGCCCTTGAATAGCCCAGGTCGATTAACCCTTCCTTGAAAATGCAGTTCCTCATGCCCGCACACCTATGATTCTGGAAGTTGTTTTTATTGCTAACATCATCAATGCTAGTGATCGCATTAAAGTCACCTACTGTAAGCCATTCACCCTCCATACCTATCCTATTCTGCGAAAGCCCATCACAAAGCTTCTAAATGAGGTTATGCGAAGGATTTCCATACACAAACGAGATCAGTCCCAACTTCACGGTCCCTTGTCTTACCATGATCAAAGCAAATTGGGGGTTAGTCACAATGACTTCAACCTCCAGATTATTTCTCCAGAGAATCTAAATGCCTCTGCTAAAACCAACCGCTTCTACTGTAATCTAGTTTTCAAAACCAAAATTCTTACAGACTTTGTCAGCGGAGTCTCTAGAAATTCTTGGTTCCATAAGCCCAACCAAGTCAGGCTTATGATCCTTTATAAGTTGAAGGAAGGCACACCAAAAGTTCCTGGAGGCGGCCCCTTGGCAATTCCAACTGATTATCTTCATAAACACACCAAACAAAAGCGAAACCACAACGACACAGAAACACACTAAGCGACCACCGCCGCCATAGCAGACGACGAAGGGCAATCATCACCCACCATGTCATTCGTAGAGTCTCTATTCAATGACGTAGAACCCTCCTCCATTTCAATATCTAGGGGATCTTAATGATGAGTTATATCCTCCTCTTGGGGAACCACTTCTTCCTTCATGCCTCCTTCCTCTGTTATCGTCGTTCTTACCACCCTTTTCCCTTTCTCAAAGCCCATAACCACCGTGTAACTCTTTGTTTCTGCTGATTGCTTTGAAGATCTCTTACTTCGCTCCACGGTACTTGGACCTTTCTCTTTGTTACTGGTACTTCCCTTCGAGTTATTGGCTTTCTTTTGTTGTCTTGACATATCGTTCACATTTGAGCCTCAGAGACTTGGACTTGTGCTCTCTTTCCCTCCCCTGATAGAATCGCCCCTGTTGGGTCGTCTGGTCTTTCGAATATGGGCTCTTCATTTTGGGCCTCTTCTTCCGCCTCCTCATCAAGATCCTTTAGCGCTCCAAACCGTGAATTATTCCAAACTTTAAAGCCTTCCTTGGTGAAATTGTGACTACTGCCAGCCTAGTACCCCCCACTCTTGCTCCTGGAATAATTCTCATTACCGTTACCATTTTTTTATTCATAAAATTTAGCGGGAGATGCTATTTAATTTATATTCAAAAGTCAAATAGTTTAATAAAGACCGTGTCTAATAATTCATTTTTTCTATAGTTAATCTAGAAATAGCTTTAAATCCTTTGTAAAAAATACTCAAAGAAAACAAACAAACAGAACCAAATTTCACTAATTGGCTTCGGAATTTGAGAATTGTTCTCAATTTGGAAATGATTAGTTATGTTTTGATCTATTATCCTTCACTCATTGGTGTCATACCAGATGATGTTGATGTAGATCAAATTACTACTCATAATGTTGAGATTGTAGCATTTGATAAGTGGAAGGACGATGATCTGTGTGGGCTAAGAGTTATATCTCGGTGTTGTCATCGCATGGGTGTGCCACTGCCCGTGCGGGTGCACTGGTAGGGCACGGGCTTGTAGTGCCTATGTGGGAGGCGGCTCCAGCTGGTGTGTTATGCACAAGCGTGCTATCGCCCGTACGTGTATTTGCCTCCACGCGAAGGTCTTTAACTTGCTTCTTTTGCGCATCTTCTTCACAAGTTGCTTCCATGTTCTCCTTTTTATGTATTTTTGCTCCATTTTGATTGACTTTTACCTCCTTTTGCTTTTTCCACTTTCAAAAGAGTGTTTGGACAAAACTAGACATAAAACACATCTTTTAGTTCAAAACTTAAAAAAAAAAACACTTTCAACTGAGCATAAAAAGAGGTTCAAAATGTGGTGAAATATAGTATAAAATAAGAATCATCAGTAGTTAGGTAAAACAACATTTTTTGCTACCACTCCTCTAAAGTTGATCGGTTGAACTTCTCCAATTTTTCAACCAAGCCACTTGATACCAAAAGTGGTACCTGCATCGTAGGGATATACCCTTAGATGCCACATCGGTCTATGAACCAAGGTTCACTAGGGTATCAAAACATGCAACATTATTGTTTTTCTCACCACTGGGTCCATTGTTATCCTCGTTGTTATCAACTGAAATTTATATGAAAATACAAGCGATCAAAATGGTCTAAAAGGAAATCCAAATCATGTGTCGCACACACTTTCCTTAAAACTGATTCGCTACCTTTCAAGGGTGCTAGGAACATTGTAGCGTCAAAATTCCAGGATAAAATGGATTACAATAATATAGTTGAGCACTCAATGTATATTATTCTCAACAAACTTAAACAAAGGAGCACTACAAAATTTTATAAAGGTTGGGAGAATATTTCTAGAAGCTTACGAGAGAATAGAGAATAATCAAAATTTTTGTAGTATTTTGTAAAATTCATTCTACACAACCACAAGTTTTTAAAGGACATTAGGAAGTGATTAGAAATAATCTTCTAAAAACATAAGGGAAAATAGCGTTTTTGGTCCCTGAATTGTTTTACTTTTGGAAATTTGGTCCCTATCAATTGATTTGAACAAACTTAATCCTTCAATTATCCATAGTGTGTCATATTTAGTCCTTTGAAGTTAAATAATTATAAATTTTATAAATAAATTTTTTTTCAAGAGGCTATATTTGTCAATTACTCTCCTATTAAATATTCCTTCTCTCCCCTTGACCGCTTAACGCCATCTTCATCCCATTTATGTGCATTCAAAGATACGAAAACAAAAACTTTAATTTGAAAGTAAAAATAGTGCATTTGCGAACAGCTGGTGTGCGAGATACTCCGCAGAAATTACGAACCGCTTCATTGGTATTGTCTCTGAACTGCCATTGAACAAATAATGACTTTTGACTATCACAATTTTTTTTTCAAATTTTTTGTGTCCAGCTTTTGCCATGAAGAATGCCGAGAGGTTGTGGCATCCTTTATGTTTGCAGCAACAAGATTCTCTAATTTGTTGACGGTTTGTTGGTGGCAGTAAGCTTTTTCCACTTCTTGAGTTGTATCTTGCAGACTTGCAGTTGTTGGATTCTCTTCTGGAGATATCTCTGATCTTGTTAGAACTTCCGGCGGAGGTGGCAGACAACAACAACTTTTTTGAGTTCTAATCTATTATATTATATTATAATCTTCTTGTATTTCCAAATGCAATACTATTTATAATGAAGAAGGAGCAGTGATTTCGGGTATGCCCAACTCCCGCTCCTATTAAGGAAACATCAATCATCCTTTTGACAATTTGTCCAACGCCCAGATCATGTTAGCTAGACATTCAGGAGCGTTGTAATTTATTTTGTTTGAGTATTGGTTAGCTGTAACCAGTGTATTTGTATTCCATACTTGGACTAGTCCGGGATTCTACCATGTATTCATGTATATTGATTTCGGGTATATATAAAAAGTTTACATTTAGCCAAAAAAAAAAGGAGCAGTGATCTAATGAGGAATTTATACGATCAAGATGGGATTAAGGGGAGAAGGAAGCTTCAACAATAGAGAGTTATTGACAAATATACCCTATGAAAAAAGGACTTATTAATCCAATTTGCCATTATATAAATTCAAGGACTACATGTGGCTTATTATGGACAACTAAAGGGCTAACTATGTTCAAATCGATTAACAGGGACTAGATTTCCAAAAGTAAAATAATTGAAGGGCCAAAAGCGTCGTTTTCCCAAAACATAATAAGTCTTAAT
>CM008333.1:32492003-32511676 GCA_002525835.2 Ipomoea batatas | reverse complement strand
TAGCGAAGGTTTCATCAAAATCAATGGCTTGGGGTTCCTAACAGATTTATATAATAAAGGTTGTAATTCCATAAGGGACTCACGTTGATGATTAGTGATGTATAAAGGCGGAATTACTGGGTGAAATTTCCTCCCTCTCATTCTATTAAAATTTAAGTTTATAAGGGTTAAAAGATGTATAATGGAAAAAGGATATGGGTTCTCCTAAAATGAGGTTTCACATTCCTAAAGGGATTTCTATTCCTGAAAGGAGGTTTCCCATTCCTTTTGAAAGAGGGTTCTCATCACATCTATAATTACCTAGGAAAACTCTAGGGATCATATGGTTTTTCAATCATAGGTTTCTAGTCTCTGAGTTTTCTAGTCTCTATATCATCAGGAGGTGATTAAGGTATACAAATCAGAGAGGTGAAGCATTCTTGATTATTCAAGTTAGTGATTACATGGAATCAAGTAAGTCTTTATCCTTATTCTTGTTTTAATTAAAGATCCATTATCATGAACATTGCTTAGTTGATTGATTTTATTTACATGCGGTTCATTGTTATTTGTGCTTCCGCATTCAAGTTATAAGCGCATAAAGGTTTTAATTAACATTTGGTATCAGAGCCTGCTTGTAAATCGATTAATCACTAAAATTAGGTTTCGTGATATTTGGAGATTTTTAATTATACAGTTTAATTAATTGTGAGTTTGTTGATTATTCCGGTTGAACATTTTTTTATTTGGTTTGTATATGGTGTACGACACAATTGTATCGAATATACAAATATATGAAATTACTGTGTATATTTGAGTTGGGCAACTGGAATCAACATGTGTATAGCCAGTGTTCATACGTAATTGTTGATTTGAAATCAAAATCACATGCTTATGTTTCGTTGGTGATGAATTTATACGTACTGTACATTAATGTTGAATCCTATATGTACGTACTGTGTGTATATATAAATTGACTTGCATGTTGTTTTGAATTGAATCAAATGGAATCACATATATACATAATTCTTGTTTCTCGTGCAAATCAATTTATATACATGTGTACACAATGGAATCAACTGTTGACATATGGGAATTTGGGATCAGTTGCTATACACGTATTGTGTATTGTTATGTATCGGTACTGTGTATATGGCTAATTTTGTATTCATTCAACATCAACATATTATGTATGTACTGTACCTGGAATCAAGAATAAAGCTATGTACATACTGCCATGTACATATTATTTTGCACTCACGATATATATAATTTGTTGTTACATGATTTTTATAGTATATGGTTTGTCACTATCAATCATGTGTTATATGTTATAAGAGAACGACATATAAATTAAGGTTTATTTACATAAATGAATTATTAGCATAAGGCGAGTGTGTTAGTCGCCAAAGCGGCCCACTCAAAGTAATATCTAAATAATTATTTATGTTTACAAATGTTTGTTATACACATGTATTTTGCATCATTGAATGACACTAAAGGATTGATAAATATTTGTGATCATTAGCACATGGTTCTAGCGGTCACCCAAAGGTGGATCAGAGATGTGATTAATGACAATTTAGGAGATTATGATTCTTGTTTTGTTAATATGTAGCGCATGTCCAAAGATGGCCTATATATTAAATTTAAACTTGATGAATAATCCCATTCAAGTATGTGTGAATGATGCATGTCGGTAAATTGACATTGTATTTAAATTTGACCCAAAGGCGAATTTTAATGCAAACTTAAAGTCTATAAAACATAGTCTGAATAAATGTTTGTTACTCAAAGCAATTGATATGTGAGATAATTATTTGCAGGGAACACTATTGTATCACGCTATAATGGTGACAGTTCTAATGTCAATGATAATGCCAGCAAGTCTAACAGTAAAAAGAAGGACAAACATCCTGTAAAGGTGCAAGGTGTTGTTCAGAAAGTGCATAAATGCTATTTCTGTAACAAACCTAGGCACAAGAAGGCTGAATGCCTGAAGATGATAGCTTGGATAGAAAGGAGAAGTATACATTCAGTTTCAATATGCTTTGAATTCAATTTTACCGAGGTTCTTTCTAATACTTAGTGGTTAGACACTAGTGCTACAACACATGATTCTAACATTATGCAATGTTTTATGATGTTTCAACCTCAAAGGGAAAATGAAAAGTTTCTTTTCATGTGAACAAGATGAAAGCTAGAATTAAAGGTATTGGAACTTATAGAATTAAGCTAGATACAGGCTTTTGCCTTGATCTTGAGAATTGTTTGTATGTTCCAGAATGTTCTAGAAATCTTGCTTCAACATCTAGGTTGGATATATTAGGTTTTAACCTTAAGATTGGAAACAAATATTTTCTTTGTATCATCAAAAGACCTTTTTGTGGTTCTGGTGTTTTGTTGGATACTCCATATTGTTTCAATCTTAATGCATACTTTGTTAATTCCTTGTTTAATGTTATGAGTGAGGTTTTTGTTAAAGGAAGTGCAACGAATGAATCTTTAACTTTCTTGTGGCGTAAAAGGCTTAGTCATATATCCAAATAAAGGATATTGAGACTTATTAAGGTTGAAATTTTGTGTCAATTGGATTTTATTGACTGGAATGATCCATGTGTCGATTGCATAAAGAGATAGCAAGTCAGACATGTATCAAAACACTCAGCCACAAGAAGCTTGGGATTACTTGATACATACAGATATCTGTGGCTCTTTTGATAGGCAAAATCGTACTTTTATGGAAATGGTTAGGAGTACGGTTAATAAACTGTATATTGCTTATTTCATTGTGAATGTATGCATTAAAGACAACAACATACTTACTCAATAGGGTTCATAGTAAGGTTATTTCTAAAACACCTTATGAATTGTGGATAGGAAGGAAATCTAGTTTGAGGCATCTTCACATTTGGGGCTGTCAAGCTAAAGTGAGGATATATAATTCACATGAAATAAATTGGATTCCATAACCATTAGTGGTAATTTCATTGGATATCCATAAAGGTTTAAGGGATACATGTTTTATTGTCCTAATCATAGTACGAGAATTGTTGAGTTTGGTAATGCTCGCTTCATTGAAAATGGCGAAGTCCGTGGGAGTGTGGGAGCTCATAATGTTGAGATTAAGGAGTCATTGATGAATCCATGTTCATCAAGTGATCCTTTCCCTGCTGTAGTTCCTACTGCTGCAAATGCAGCCTTATGGAAATACTTTGGAACAACAGCAACTAGATGCTCCAATTCCACATAAGGAAGCTATTGTAAATGAAGATGATGTTGAAACTCAAGTTGATGATCAAGGCACACTCAACAAGAAGTGGCATTAAGGAGATCTACTAGACAGAAAAGATGAGTCATTCCTGATATAGTGACTACATTGTTTATACACTTGAGCATGAAAGTGGCTTGAGCATTCATAATGATCCAGTCTCATTTATCCAAGCCATGCATGGCACTAATTCTCATTTTGGTTATAAAGAGACTTTCTCTCTGGTTTCTAAGAAAGACTCTTTGAGAATTATTTTGGCTTTGGTGGCTCATTTTGATCTTGAGCTCTACCAAATGGATGTTAAAACTGTCTTTCTGAATGGTGAATTAGCAGAGGAAGTGTACATGGATCAGCCGCAAGGCTTCATGGCCACAGGAAAGGAAAATCTGGTATGTAAATTAAAGAAGTTGATCTATGGATTAAAATAGGCTTCCGGACAATGGTACTTGAAATTCAATACTGTATTGTCATTTGGTTTTGTAGATATCACTGTTGATAGGTGTATATCTACATAAAGGTTAATGGAAGCAAGTTTGTAATCCTAGTATTATATGTTGACAACGTTCTTCTGGCTGCTAATGATAAAGGTATAATGCGTGATGTTAAGGAATATCTTTCTAAAAACTTTGAAATGAAGGATAAGGGTGAGACTTCATTTGTGATTGGAATAGAAATATTCCATGATAGATCACATGGGATTTTAGGTTTATCCTAGAAGGTTTACATTAACAAAGTTTTAGAAAGATATAAACTAGTAAACTGCAAAGAAGGTCCTACAATACTTACAAGGCAGGAAGGACCACATGCTCACATATAGAAGGTAGAATAACTTGAAGGTTGTAGGTTATTCAGACTCAGACTATGGCGGATGTTTGGATAATAGAAATTCCACATTCGGACGTATTTTCCTACTTGTTGGTAGAGCAATATATTGGAAAAGTGTGAAGGAGTCTGTCATTGTTCCTTCCACTATGGAGGCAGAATTTGTAGCATGTTTTGAGGTTATAGATTCAAATCATCATGGTTGCGCAATTTCATATCTAGTTTGGGCATTGTCGACACTATAGCCAAACCATTGAGGATTCATTGTGATAATGCGACAAACAATGTTCTTCTCAAAGAATAACAGATATAATAGAGGTGCCAAGTATATGTAGGAGTGGGCACATTTCGGGTCAAACCCGAAATTTCGCGGGTTCGACCCGAATAGTGCATTTTCGGTTCGGATTCGACCCAGTTCGGGTCCAACCCGATCCGAAATATACTGCCATGCTTTTATACGGTTCGGGCTTCGGATTTAAGAATTTTAGTTCGGATTCGACCCGAAACCCGAAATTATATAGGTAGTATATAAATAATAGTAATGAACCTAGGGTTACAGACTTATCCTCCGCGTCTCCGCCTCTTGACCTCCTCTCTCGCTACTTCCCCTGACCTCTATCTTCTTTCTCAATTCTCTGCCCCTTTCTCTCTCAAGACTTCCCATCTCTGAGCCTCTTCTCTAGTTCTGTGCTCTTCTGTCTCCCAGATCTCGCATCTCAGTATCTCTTCCCTCACTCTCTTTGTCTCTCACCTTCTCAAATCTTGGCCGGTCATAGCCTCAAACTCCGCCTCTCATCCACAACGTAGATCTGGGAGATGGGCATAGACTCCTCCACTTCTCCGGTGACCGACGGTCCGCTACGCTCCTTCGAGGCAAAAGCCAAAGCCGTTAACAATCTAACAGGTAACAGGTAGTTTATTAACCGTGTTTGGAAATTTTTTTCCATTTTTTTCTTGAAAATATGTGTTTTAACCGTGTTTGGAAAATTTTCTCAGAGTTTCAGGCCCGCTCACACTCTCAAGTCTCGCCTTTGCTCAATCACTCCCGGTAAGTCTCCTCTAACCTCTCAGTATCTGGCTCTCTACAGATCCGGTGAGATCTTCATTTAAGCTTCGAGTTTGTAGACTTTTCTAGTGAGTCACAGAATGCTCACGGGTGGCCTAGATATTAGTGACCGTTTCTGGCCATGAAAATATAATAGGGGAAAAAAGTAATTTACTATTATTTTAGTTTGCCTTTTCATTTTTTAACAGAGAATTAAAATTTTAAGACTTACAATTTTTTTTGTATTAAACTATTAATTTAACTAAGATTGTTTTTTTTTTTTTTTTCAAATTTGTAGTTGTTCGTACAACTTTTTTCAGCAGAAAACTATATTATAGTGTTTTTAATGTTATTCTAAGGTTTTTATTTATAAATATTTATTTTTATTAGTCACTGTTTTTCATTTTTTATTTGTAAATTTTTATTTGTTTTGTCTTGTATTTTTTATTTATTTTCATTTTTCCTAGAAAATTAAAATTAACTATAATTTTATTTGGGGACTAAAAGATATTGTTTTAGTTTTTAAACATGGTAGTTTTACTAAATATATATGGTTCAGACTACATCTCCTAGTTTTACATTGGATAGTTTTCTTGATGTGCCCAATTGGCAACCTTAAATTCTGTAATTATGCAATTATTTCCATGTTTATATATACTATGTTAGTTTGATTTTGTGTAATACGAATTTTAACTCTCTGTTTCACTTCCAGGGTTGTTCCAATCAACAATTTGAGACTATTGAGACTGCATTAATTCCAGATCATCCAACAACTAATAGGGTAAGAGTCCTCTATACAGGCTCTACGGAATTGAGTTATTCTATATATGTGTGAAAATGTGATTATATATGTATAATATGTGAAAAAAGTCTTAATTCTTGAATTTATGACTTTTTGAATTTACTGACTTTTATGAGTTTATTAGAAGTCTTCTGAGAATCTGAGTTTTTGATTTTGTATGCTTTTAGAGTTTCTATTATGTCGTTTTCAATAATGATTTTTTATTTTATCAATTATATGTATGCTAGTATACTTTTATTAGTTTCTCCTTAGAATCTTAGAATGCATATTTAAATTGGTAATTTGATGATATGCTCAGTTATTGTCTTTTTGACATACTAAAGTTTTTGTTTACTAACTGGCTAATTGCTATATCAATAATAAAGTAACTTCTATGCTTTATATTTAAACTTTTAACTTGTGCTTTTAATTTGTATCAAGTATCATAGCATAATTAGCATTATTGGAGTTCATATATGAATTTTCACAATAAACTAATCTTTATTGTTGTTTGTTGTAGGGTGTTCCAATTAACAGACAAACGAGTAGCCAGATCACTTGATTAATGAGCAAACTAAATCCAATACAGAACACTTGGCTTTTCCCTCAATTTTATTTCACTAAGCTTTGTTTAGTTTGTCTTTTTTTTTTTTTGTGATTGTAAATTTGTAATTAACTAGGTTAGGTATTTTGCTCTTTTAATTTGAATGGGTTGTCATGTAGAATATTGTATTTTATTATTTTGCATATTTTATTTTGTTTAGATTGGTTTTTCAATTTTGGGTTTTGCTTCTAGAATTTTATTGCTTAAAATTTAAAATTTCAAATTTTTATGGCTTTTTAGATAAATTGTTAAAATTTCGGGTTCATTACACCCGAACCCGACCCAAACCCTACCCGAAACACCCGAACCCGAAAAAACCCGAAAATTTTCGGTTCGGTTTCGGGCTTTAAAGGAGATCACCCGAAATGCTTTCGGGTGACCACTATGGGCACGGGTCGAACCCGAACCCGACCCGTGCCCACCCCTAAGTACATGGATTTGAAATTTCTGTATGTTAAGGAGAATGTACAAAATAAAAAAGGAGTATCAATAGTGCATTTTTGGCACCGATCTTGTGATCGCGGATCCGTTGACTAAGGGATTAGCGCCCAAAACCTTCATTGGCCATATTGGTAGAATGGGCATACCGGTAAAGTCCTTGTATAACGGTTAATCCTGCCATACATGTATGGATTTATGTTTGATTAGCACATTGGGTTGTTGATACTCTCTATTCAGGTTTTGATTTTGTTATTGTTGATGTTGATCACTTATTTATGCATATTTCAGAAGTGATAACATTGGTCTTATTTAGTTAACACGTAAGGAATAAGGTTATTTCGGATTTTGACCTTATTATTATGGTTCGAATTCTTATTAACTGTGATACATGGAAGGGAGCAGGACGCTATGTCAGGCCTGTAACCGCCATGATTCGGTTAGTAAAGTTCGATGAGGTTCTGACTTCTACATTTTCATATTAAGTGAGCTCAAATTAAGGATTGAAAATGTAAAGTCATGCTCATATGAATCAAGCGGGAGAATGTTAGAAATAATTTATTCCTAACGTTGATTCATATAATAAAGGTTTCATGCTCCTATGAATCAAGTGGAGACTGTTAGAAATAATTATTTCCTAACAATTGATTTATATAATAAAGGTTGTAATTCCATAAGGGACTCACGTTGATGATTAGTGATGTATAAAGGCGGAATTACTGGGTGAAATTCCCTCCCTCTCATTCTGTTAAAATTTATGTTTATAAGGGTTAAAAGATGTATAACGGAAAAAAGGATATGGGTTCGCCTAAAAGGAGGTTTCACATTCCTAAAGGGATTTCTATTCATGAAAGGATGTTTCCCATTCCTCTTGAAAGAGGGTTCTCATCACATCTAAAAATACCCAGGAAAACTCTAGGGATCATATGGTTTTTCAATCATAGGTTTCTAGTCTTTGAGTTTTCTAGACTCCATATCATCAGGAGGTGATTAAGGCATACAGTTCAGAGAGGTGAAGCATTCTTGATTATTCAAGTTAGAGATTACATGGAATCAAGTAAGTCTTTATCCTTATTCTTGTTTTAATTAAAGATCCATGATCATGAACATTGTTTAGTTGATTGATTTTATTTACATGCAGCTCATTGTTATTGCTTCCGCATTCAAGTTATAAGCGCATAAAGGTTTTGATTAACAATGGGTACTTCAAAGGTTGTTGAGGAACTCGGCACTGAAGCTGTCAAGCGTTGTCTTTTAGATGAGTTTTCCTCAAGCAAGATCTCTTCAAAGAAAATTATTTCAGATATCAAGTTAGAGTGATAACTAATGATGCAGTTTGAGATTTTAAGACAATTTGTTTTGATACATTTATTGGGTGTCCTAGTTCTGGTTCTGGTTTCTTAAAACAATTATTCGATGGTTGACATTTTTTTTTAAATATTATAGGATATTGGTTATTTTAAATACTTAACATAGTTAAGGGTTTATCAAGTGATTGGACATTTTATATACCTGCAATACATATTATTGTCTTCTACTATTATTTTTTTTTTAATTTTTGGGTATTGGCATTTGTTTCATTCACTATTATATTTTATAGTTTGTTTTCAACCATTTTTAGTGATTTTCACTATTAATGACTGCATTTTACCCATTTCATTTGTTTTTTTGGTCGTAATCTATTATGTATTATATTCAATTGTAATATGAAATTATATTAAAAATATCAGTTCTTATAACTAATACTATATTCTTTTTATATAATTTTTAAATTATATTATTCACACAAGATAACATGCATTTCACAAGTTATTTCCCATGCATCGCACAAGTATCATACTAGTGACGTTTAAAATTAAATTTAAAATTCAATTTTTATCTCTCTCAAAACTGGCATTTAAATCATAATACAAAGTCAATTAGTAAGTTAGAAATTGGAATCAATTAAATTAGTTATGTAACAGATACATAATTAACTTACTATTTTCCAGTATTTGGAAAAACAAAATGAGTTTGAGAACAGTAAGATTTTATGAAACAGTAGAGGTTTTATCATAAAATTGTACGACAACAAACAATAGAGGTTTCACAAACCTCTACTACTAGACAGCAAGAGTTTGGCGACAACAAGAGTTTCGCTAAAAAGGAAATTGCAGGTGCACACGAGTAAATCTTTTTTCAAACTTATTTTGAGATTTGAATTGTCCCTCTTTTGTGTGCGAGAGAAAACACTTATGATGTACAATTTAAACTTCTTTAAAAAGGAAATTATACATTCTATCTATAATAAAGCAAAATCCTTTGGTGAAAATTTTTGGCTCCAATTCCCGCCCAATAAATACGGTGACGTTTTGGACGGAGGAATCTGAATGGCTGTGTTAAATACAGAATTGATTTTGGACGGCTGCATTTATCTAAAGCCTGTTGGAATTATAATTGAAATCCTTTGGTTTTCCAAAAATGGTTATTAAACATTTAAAGATCACGGTATCCGAACATTTTCATGATGAATTAAAATCTGAAATGACTTATGCAATTTTCAAGACTAACATTAAATATACACAAGCTTTTATAATCCTACACAACACTATAAATAGTCCTCACAATTCGAAAGATAGCCACCACTCTGAGTTCATCATCTTAAAAAATGGCTCAAAGCTGCAGGAGAACCATTCATGTATTTTCATGGCTGCGGCGGAGGAGGCAGAAGACAGCAGAATGGAGAGGAAGAGGAGGCTCTAACAATCACTCCTGAAAACAAGAAAAAAAAAAGAATAAGCAGAGAAAAAGAATCATTGAAAGAGGCAGAGTTAATGGAGCCAGACATGAAGAAGACACCTTCCACAGGTAGAGATTGTGGAGTGTTCTTCTTTCTTTTCAAATGCATCAAAGAACTGCATCATGCCATTCTCTTCCAATTCCTTTGTGGACCAAGGTATTTGTGGAAACTGAAATAGACTTATCCTTTATCAACTTTTCTTAATTATTTTGTTGTTGCTAACTGAACAATCACATGCTGGATTTCAAAATGGAGTTCAGAAATCACATTTCAAATTTATGAATTATATATTTTATATTCATGGTGAAGTTAAAAGGAACCACAGCAACGTGATGCATGAGGAAGGCAAATACAACAAGAACAAAAAGTTGTATATATATATATATATATATATATATATATATATATTGTTATATACATACATAGGTTCTTAGAATATGTATCTTTAATCACAAATAAGTCTCACACTACAGAGCAGCAGCAGTCAACTAAGTTTAGAGCTTATTGGCTCCAATGTTTATTGTGTAGTGTATTAATACTTAATAGGTTAGGTTGTTGACCATTAAGCATGCAAAAGATTGTGGTTTAATGTAAATTTTTATGTAGTCTTCACTTAGAGATACCATCCTATATTGTAAAAACATTTGTATGTAGTCTTACAAATCTTATATTGTAATTTGATGTTAACTTTATTTAATAATAATCTTTATGTTTTTACAAATTAATAAATATTTAATTAAATATCAACGGGATCTAATTAAAATTAACACCCAAGTCTCATACAAGCTTTGTGTTCTTTGTGGATTCCCATCTCTTCTCAAATACTGTCGAATTTCATTTATTTCGGATGTCTCCAACAATGAACCTGTCAACATATTACAGGACAATGAAGGAACAACTTGCAAATTAACTTTTAATTGTCCGAAGCTTAACAGTGTATAGTATATAGGAGAATGAAGGAACAACAACTTGCAAATTGACTTTTAGTGTTCCAAAAACTTATTAACAAATCCAAGCTTTCTATTATTGAAAGCCACATATATATACAGAGCACACATATCACAGATAACTATATACATTCTCAAAGTGCATCTTAATATATAATCATTGAATCTCTATGTAATGAACACTTTCTATGCCATTTCTGATAGAGTATTGCCTGATAATTAGATATAATTTCAAATCAATTAAACCATATTAAGAGTGGAGTATTAGTGGAGTATTGGTATTTTAAATTTAGTTTCTCATTGTTTGTGCTTCTATATTAAACATGCCTTTTTACAATAACAGGAGAGAAAACTAAAAGAATTTTAATCTGCTTTTTTTTTTTCTCATTATGATACAGTAACAGTACACTCACCTCATAGCTTCTTTTTTTTTTCTATTTTTTTAACACCACAAATTACAGTTATAGATATAGTATAATAAATTTGTCTTATTTTTATTATAAAAAATGATAGATTTAAGATGTGCTTATCTTTAACGCATCCTTCTTTCTAAATGCCAGAATAAACCGATCTACTAACTCAACTGCCTGCATGTACTAGAAAATGAGATTTTTGACAGAAAGTAGTTATTGTGTGATAGATTAAATAGTTAGGATTTTATCTAATAACCTTAAATGAAAGTTTCATGAGAAAATAATCTAAGCTTACTGGATCTTATGAACTCCTCTGTATAAAAAATGGACGACGAACTATTTCACAGCAATCTTGGTCTGCATGTACACATAGCAGTGTTTCAAACTGAATGTTAATGTGTAAAACTTCAATTGTGTCCCGTAGTAGTAAGATCTGTAAAGTAAAAAACTTATGGTTTAGATCATCGAAGTTAGTTTGTTTGTTGGGAGTAGAAAATGATCAATACTTACTGTTAATAGATTATAGATGGAAGCTCTATGTATCGCCATTGTTGCCGAAGTTTAATGCTCCGATTATGAAGCTGCTATGGCAGTGTGTAGATGATTTGCTCTTCAAATACTGACCTTAAGGAATTAACACCCAAAAGATTTATTCATACTTAGAAAAATCTAGCGGAAGGTAGAGAATGAATTGATTTTCAAATCGGTAGAGGTTGCGTTCGAAGACATGAGAGCTGAGAGGATGAAATAAAAGGGCGAAATGGTGAAGGATTGCTAAATGTTATCCTGAAACGGTAATTATAATAATATTTATCTCACTATAACACAACGATATTTCTTTTTGAAAAGAAACACAACAATATTTCTAATATTTAGTCCGTGCATCGCACAGGTACAATACTAGTATATATAACACACACAGAGACAAAGGGATTTAAAATTTTAGAAATAATCTCACGTCCCAAAGTAGAGAAGAAATAAAGGATTCAAGTCGTGAGATACACACACTGTCCTTAAAACTGATTCCGTACTCCCAATGGTGCTAAGAGCGTTGTAGTGTCGATCTCCCAGGATAAAATGGATCAACGATACTATGCTTGAGCACTCAAACAATAGTACCTTCTGCGAACTAGAAACAACAGGCTTGAATACAAAAGCTTTTAGTGATGTATGAGCAGAGTTTTGGAAAGAGGACAACATAGGAAGGAAAAAAATAATTTCAAGTTATCAAATTCTGCCCAAACACACAAGGGTTATATAGGGGATCAAATAAATTTCAGTATTAATAGGCTCAATAAATCTGAATTAATAATCAGATTATAATGTTTGAAATAGTCATACTTATTATTGAAATAATATCAGCGGTTACGAAATTAATATACAATTAATTCGTACCGACCATTAATAACTTGTTTCATAACATTTGAGTGACGAGATGTTTGTACATCCGAAATGTTAATAACCATTTGGAATTAACCGAAACGAATAGTGCTACCCATTCGATGCTATGTAATTTAGGTGCACATAAACACCATTCGGTGCATTCTTTAATTAAGCTTCCTTAGAGCATTCCCAATAGAGGATTGTTCTTGGTTTTTCAAATATTAAAAACTAGGATTTTAGGTTTTTAACAAAGGTAGAGGAAGGGTTTTTAAGGGTTGGTTCCTCCTGCAAAAATTGAGATTTTGTCAGATTTATTATAAAAAATAAAAATATAATAATAATGAGACGCGCTTGCATCTCACAACCAACCACACGCGCCAGCTGGGCCCGGGCTAGTCCTGGGCCTTGGTTAGCACAGCTCGGGATCGGCTCATAGTATGGAGGTCCGGTCCCATGTGTTTTAATATTTTTTTAAATATATAAAGTTTTTATAAACTGAAGTATTTTGTGTGAAGTGAGACTTAAACCCTTAACCTTATAATTATCAATTTAAGTTCTTTCAGGGCCGGTTTTATGATTTGCGGGGCCTTGTGCTAATAACTAAGTGATGCCCTATCAAAATATAAATAAACTGCGAATTGAAAAAAAATTGCAAAGAGAAAAATGCAAAAAAAAACTTAATTTTGAATCAATATAATCACAAATACATATACTAACTATTAGGCGAGCGCTGGACTAGGGGCCCCTAAAATTTTGGGGCCCTGTGCGGTCGCACGTCTTGCACGCCCTAAAATCCAGGCCTGAGTTCTTTCCAATTAAGTTATTTCAACATCTCGATACATTAATTTATATCTATACTATATATAAAAGCATTATCCTCCTTCCAAAGTTAGTGGCATTTTGGTAAAATCAATTATTTTATTTATTTATTAATTTATTTATTAATTATTAATTTATTAATTAATTTATTAATTATCCACCCGTGCGTGCCTATTATGGTTAAATGTTGGTGATTGAATAATTGGATTTATTAATTATCCATATATATATATATATATATATATATATATATATATATATATATATATTTATTTATTTATTTATTTATTTATTCACCTATAATACTATTATGGTTAGATGTTAAATTAAAATGTTAAATAGGTAATATAATATGGTAATATTAATTGGTGATTGAATAATTGATGATATAATTGGTGTGATATAATTGGTGTGATATATTTGGTGATATATTTGTAATATATGTAATATATGTAATAGTATAAATAGAATTAATATTATTTTACATTTCTTATAGTCGTATTGAATATTTCTTAATCTTCGCCTGGAGGATTTTGGCTAACAGTAGCCTAGGAAATTATAACATATTAATATATTAATTTTATGGTAATAAATTATAACAGTAGCGTAATTATGTTTTTCCTTTTTTTTTTTTCTCCTACTAATCAGCCAAATTTCCTAAACTACTCCCCCATCTCCACCCCTCTTAATTTCTTACCTTTTTCACCTCTATCTCTCTCTCTTTCTTATTTTCTATATAAACTATTGCTTATAATCATAATTCGTATTCCCTGTGAACAAGGTTGAAAAAGACGCTAGGCGCCCCCTAGGTGTCAAGGGGGCGCCTAGGCGCCCGATTCAATTTATTTATTTTTATTAAAAAGCTCCTCCAGGATTAGATATGAAAGCCTGCACCACTGCCTAGCTGTTTTCAATTTCCAAGATAAAGTATTAATTGTTTTTTCTTTTTGAAAACACATACTATTAATTATTATTAAAGTAAAGCAATAAAGCAGCCTAATAAGACTACAGAGTACAGACTACCAGCTACGCTAAAACTCTATTATCGACAAACTCCAGACCGGCGACAAACTCCATCGCCGACGGCTAGCCTCCAAAACGCAACCTCCAGGCTCCAACCTCGCCGACGACTAGCCTCCAGAACGCGACCTCCAGGCTCCAACCTCGCCGACCACCAGTCCGACCATCGCGCCTCCATCCATTGGACCATCGCCGACAGTCGATTCGACTTCCAAACTCACGACTCAATGAACTCACAGATCTGAAATCTTGTCGCATGCAGAACAGAGACTTCTTTCGCCATCCATCTTCTTCTTTGTCTTCTGTAGTTCATGGAACTCAATGAACTCACAAACTCCATGCGCCGACCATGGAGCTTTCCACTTTCCGGTGAGGAAAAAAGGTGGGGGTGGGGGAGACGGGGCGGCCGGCTAGGCGGTCTAGGCGCCGCTAGACCGCTTAGTCGGCCGCCTAGGCCGGCTAGGCGGCCGCCTAGCCGGAGGGCCGCGGAGGAGGCCGATTCCGGCCTTCCTCGCGGCGGCCTCCGTCCGCCTAGCGCCTAGGGGCGCGATTTTTACAACCTTGCCTGTGAATTCTGAGCCAGATTTTACATTTATTTTTCTCTCTCTATCTCTTAAAATCGGTTCCTCCCAGAAAATCAACAACCATGAGTACTGTAAAGACGGTGGGGTACCGGATTGGCGACGCGGTGGAGGTGTTGAGCAACGAGGAAGGCTTTATGGGATCCTACTACGAGCGACGGTGGTGGGTGTGTTGCTATCATTGTACTGCATTTTTCTGCTTTACTATCATTGTTCTAGAATTTGTAGTGCTAAGTATAAGAATTTTTAGTCAATTTCTTACATTGTTGTTTGTGTTATAGGAGTATCTCACTATGACGAATCAATTTCCTTTTCGTTCGGTTTATTACAAAATAATATATTCAGTTTTGGCGGATAAGATCATTTTGTAATTCTGCCTTTAAAAAACGTCAAATTCATATCACTAACTCCATTTTGACTTTTACAAATTATGCTATCAACGTAATGCTTGCAACGAAAAATTAAGGGTTCTAACTTGCTTATATTTTCAAATATTAGCATCATCCAAATCTAAATAACATTCTTCCTAACAATTTAGAACTAAACGTTTTTTTTAAAATGTTTTTTTTTTTAAATTTTATAACGACAAGAAGAAAAAGAATGAAACAAAATAGAAATTAAATAAACTGTGGTTTAGTCACATCCTTAATTCTTAAATATTTATGATATACATTTAGTTAATTTTATAATTTCATTTCATTAATTATATTTGCTATTTCATTTATTATAATTAAGTGAATTATATTTACAAATTAAAATAATTTAATTTCTAAATTTGTATGGATTAAAGTAATCCCTAATATATTACGTATTTAGGTAGATTTCTAAATATTTATGATTTTTTAAAATTAAGAGTATGAGTTTATATAAATTTTAAAATAAAGTTTCTTACTGAGTAAACATATAATTGCAATTAATGTGTATAATTATAATAGTAATCACAAATCTATAAAAAAAATACATATTTTCATACTGTAAAAAATACTATAAATGTAATACACACATACACACAAGAGATCATGTGCGGTTATATGGCTAAGGTAAAAAATTGGGTGAATTCCCAGCCATTGATCTTGCAAAAATCAACAGCCCAGAATGAAGACAAATTTAAAAAAATGCAATTCACCTGTATTTGTGATTACGAATTTTAATTATAAAAAAAATGCAATTCACCTACTGTATTTGTGATTACGAATTTTAATTATAATAATTATAATGGATAAAAGAATTTTAAATAATAACAGGATTGATTATATTTTAATAAAGTTAAATTGGAATAAAAGGTAAGTGATACCAATTAATATAATTAAATTAAGAAAATATAGGAGAGCGATGTGATATATATAGGAGAAAATAAATACTTTTTATATATATTTTTAATCGAATGATGATTCAATGGGCAACCAATTTCTGCCAATTTAAGACTCCCTAGCTCATTGTGGTTCTGTCAAACAGGTAGTGGAATTTTATTATTGAGTTCATGGACGACTCACTATTTCAATACCAATGAAGTGATGTTAATCTATAGGTGGAGCTCCTTGAGCATATAATATAAAATTATAAATGTGCTGTTTAATTATCAATTTAAATTTTTAGTTGAGATAAAGCATATATTGTAATTCACATGTCTTATTAATTTTATGGGATGCTCAGTCAAACATGTATAGTAGTCTGAATTTTTTTTTTTAAAGTTGAATAAGTAAACAAGAGGTTTAATAATAACCTTGAAAATAACGGAAAGTAGATAAATGACTTAATAATAACCTTGAAAATAACGGAAAGTAAATAAATGACGAAATTAGATTACGGTTGTATAGTCAATGATTCACATAATTGATTGACCAAATTAAATTAAAAATTAATTCAAAGTGGTACAATAATTTGAATGTTAACTGGACCAGCGGACCAAATGTGCTGTAGCCTCAAATTCAATCTTTTGTCCTAACAATATAACAATTTATAATAATTTGGGAGAAGAAAATATAACAAATTATTATTAACATAAGTTATTAGTCCACATTAATGGCACTTAATACCTTTTTTTACTCACCCTTTTATTGGGAGCCATTATAGTCCTGAATACTGATTCCATTTTATCGATGCAAAATCACTCCTATTACGAATATGTTGCCTTAAATATAATTGGCAACATACAATTCCTATTATTATTCGCACAAATGAGCTGTTAATTAGAAATGAGTTGATTTTAAAAAGGCAATAAAATGCATCCAATATAATCAATAAAATTAGGATATTAAATAATTTTAATATCCCGTGGCCATTATTAGAAATTAGATATAAATATTTACAAAATTATATTTAGATGATAAATAGTATATTTACAAAATTGTGCATCCAATATATATATATATATTTAAAATGCATCTGAATATAATTTTGTAAATATTTGTTCCATATTTTAAGGTTTATTCTAAGGTTTATTCCATATAATTTTGTAAATATTTATTCCATATTTTAAGAACTTATCCTAAGGTTTATTCCATATTTTAAATTCAAAAGAATGAAATTCTCTGCAAGAAATGAAATTGGCATATTATTAATTATTAATTGGCTGAAACAAATGAAATTTGCACAAATCAATGAAATTGAATGAAATTGGCTTTATTCAAATTGGCTCTCAATCAATAATTATAATTATTATTAATCATTTACCATTTATTTTTAAACTTTTCTAAATAAATTTCTTATCTAATAAATTCTCATATCACTATATAAATCATACAATCATTCAACCAATTCCACATCTTTCACTATATCATAGCACTTTAGCATCATACAAAGAAAAAATAAATCTACCTATAATGGCCCCTCTTTTTGTTGCACTTAATAAGATAAACGCCTACAATACTGCATGCCTGCATGGGCAATAAAAGTACGATTAATACATATTTATGAAGTCAAGAACAACCAATGAGCAACCTTAGAATCTATGCTCGAAGATGTGGAGGTATATGTTATTCACACACGCACGCACGCACGCGCGCGCGCGCGCACACAGATATATATATTTCTGAATTCATTGATTTATTATTTATTATTTTTTGTTTCGTTTTACTCAATGGAATAAATGCCTAATGTACTGCTTTGACAATTAGGGTACGATTGATTCGATTGTACGTGGTGGTAGGGTTAAAAGATTGAGATAATTTTTTTTTGTTTTGTCGAAAACAATTTTAATAAGCTGCTGTAAATATATATATTTTTTGGGTCACACTTGTGTGAGACCGTCTCACGGATCTTTGTTCGTGAGACGGGTCGGGTCGGGTCAAACCACCATGTAAATGTCACACTTATATGTGCAAATGTCATACTTATATGGTCAAATATAATATTAATTAGGAATACAATTTTTATTACTTATAAGAGAAAAAATATTACATTTTCCATAATAAGTAATGTTGACAAGTTTTCCTTACTTATAAGGGAAAATATAATACTTTTGAGGAAAAATGTAATACTTTTAAATCGAAATGTAAAAGTATTGTATTTTCCCTTAAAAGTATTACATTTACCCTTATAAGTAACAAAATTTTTATTCCTGATTAGTATTACATTTGAGCATATAAGTATGACATTTGTGCGTATAAGTGTTACGTTTACATTTTGACTCGATCCGACCCGACCCGTCTCACGGTGAGACGGTCTCACACAAGTTTTTGCCTTGTTTTTTCAGATACATAAAACACACACACACATATATATATATACACACACACTTCGAGAACAATAAATTAAAGCAAAAATATATATCATTATGAGGATCGAAGTTCATATTTATATTGATCCTTACCAAATTTAAATATATTTATACACAAATTTCGACGTGTCACAGAGATAAAAGAACAATATATGTGAATTTTCATTCACCTAAAGGTAGATGCCAATTCAAAAATTTCCAAACATCTATGTTTAAGAGAAAAAAAGTGATAATCATTCTATGGGCTATTAATTAATTCAAGGGTAATTAGGGAAAGAAAAAAAAAAAGTATTACCATGCTAAATACTTGATAATTACTACTCCTTCGCTATCATTTTCATTGATACATAGAGTCCTTATTAACTCATGGTATCGTTAGCCAATTCACTTGTAATCCATGAAATAAATAGATTTTCTTTAAATAATTCGGGAGTGACTAATAGATCGAGAGGGGTAATTGTAGGGGTGAAAACATTTTCATAAAAAGTATAGATCGATAGAATGTTGTTGATTTTACGACTTGCACAGTCGATGACCAATCAATACAACCGTTAAGAAATAGGTAAAGAGGTTGAATTGGTGAAATTGTGAAACTCGTATATAACTTTGAGTAAAAAGAATATTTATGAACCTTTTTACTCCATAAATATTATGAACTAAAGATGCATATATAATCTGAACTATATCTTGTAAAACTTTCCTACAAATCTTCACCATAAACTAGAAAATGGCATTTCACCCTGCATTATATTACATATAGGTCCTGTTTGGTAAATAGCTGTTGGCTGATTGGGTTGGTTGTTTGGGTTACAATGTATGATTTGTTAATAACATTGGTTGATTGTAAAAAGTTGGCTGATTGGGTTAGCTGTTAGCTGATAGTTGTTTGGTATAATTTTTTTCTCAAAAAGCTAATTGAAAATGCTACTTTGAGTAGCCTTTTGAATTTTAGTATTTTAGAGTTACAAAAAGCTTATTAACAAACAACTAATAGTAATCAAATAAGTTAAAATTGGCTGATAGACTGATTATTTACCAAACAGAGCCATAGAGAAAGGAACTTAAAGTTAGCA
>CM008333.1:32474184-32489486 GCA_002525835.2 Ipomoea batatas | reverse complement strand
TTTGCATAATTATGTTTATATTCTAGGCACATTTGATTTATTTAAATTCAAATGTTTTAAAATCACGTGTTGTATCTAATAACATATTATTTTATAATATGTTTTTTTTGATAAATATTGTGACGATCAATATATACAAGCAATACAATATTACAAGAGAATAAATATTATATTGAGTGATATTTTACACTAATCACATAATAAAATAATTGTACACATTCAATATTAGAATTTTTTTATTATTCTATCTTTAATTTTATTATCTAAATATATAATTTAAAATATTTATCCATGCATCGCACGGGTAATTCACCAATTATTTGCTTGAATTCAAGCAAGGATAACATTAGAAAACATAATTGATCCAACCATTTTCATAATTCGCACTATATAATATTGATGTTATAATTTATATAATTATATATCGATCTAAATATTCTTAAAACATTATAACAAAATTCATTCCGTGGGCAAAAATACTAGTAGACAATAATAGATTAATAGTTAATAAATATATATAATTATGTATACATAATTACAAATTACACACAGTTTTTCAAAATTAATATTTTTGTTAAAAATAATATTTTAATTATTAATCTCAAAATTAAAAATTAACATGATTTTCTAGTAAATTAAAATTTATAAATGGTGCCAAGGACCTTGTGGTCCAGTGGCATCAAATCCTTTCCTTTATACGAAAGGTGGTGGGTTCAAGTCTCAGTGGAGACAATCAACCTTTAATAGGTTGAGAAAGTAGTTATGAACAGATATTGCATTGTAATAGAGTCCATAGTATTCAAAAAAAAATTATAAATGGCGTTAATATCATTTAAACTTGTAGTCTTGTACTATTTAAACTTTATATAAGACTTAATATTATTTGATAATTTACTTATAATAATATAGTTTATAAAGTTCATTTGAGTTTTTTTTGAGAGTAAAAGATTACTGCATTAAATCACGAGCAAGAATGTCAACAATAAAAGATGGAGGAATGTCAAGCCATTCCCCGCAACCTGACTCAGAAAAGGCCTCCCTAGCAACAGCATGGGCAGCACAATTCGCAGATCGCTTTACAAAAAAGAACTGCACATCATCAATCTCATGTGCTAAAGCTCTAATATCATCAAGGAGTACACCAAACGCGGTAAAAAAAGATGGGGTTTTTAACGCATGGAAAACAATCTGAGAATCCATTTCAACATCCACACTTCCCATGCCCGTATTCTTGAGCCAGCTAAGAGCTTCCCGTAAACAAAGAGCTTCGGCCTCCTTAACCATATAAGTCCCCGGCCTACACACACTCTTCGCAGCCAGAAATCTCCCCTCATCATCACGTAGAACCCACCCAAGACCCATCGTGTTTGTCTCAGCCCGAATAGCAACGTCAGTGTTCATCTTGATACGGCCTACCGCCGGCTTTGCCCACTGTGTACGGTGAGTAACTGCAGCAGCCTCACGGTGGATATTATTCGCTAAACTCCAACCCTCCAACAGCGCTAGTCCTCTCCTTATAGCTACATGTACATCGAATGTAATCCCCTTCCATGCACTTTCGTTCCTACTGCCCCACAACGACCAACATATCATGACAAATTTAGTGAGCATATCATCATTCAAAGCAATAAGGACATTAAAGAACCACTCACTAATGGTTTGATCCACAGTACCCGTAGGGATCGGCAGTCCCACAAGAGACCACACTCGCTGTGCTTCACGACAATTAGAGAACATATGTATAGCAGATTCAAAGTTTTCCCTACACATGTGACACAATAATGAGCATGAAACGTGCTTCACTAATAATGCATCTCTTGTCGGAAGATACGAAGCTGCTAACTGCCAACAGAAAATCTTTACCTTTGGGGGAACATGTAAACTCCAAATTCTACGCCAAGGCCGACTATCCGCCGCCACGAATGATAAATATTTATGGCAACTTTTTACTGTATAGTCGCCCTTTTCACTCCAACTCCATACCCACTGGTCCTGCGGCTTTCGAATGCTGATAGGAATATTAAAAACCAGGTTAGCATCACGATGATTGAAAATATCCCTCACACAATCCATATCCCACCCCGTACCTTGGTCATTTAGTAGAGACGAGACCGGCGCACACACCAACGTCTCATGCAATTCCGTTTGCACATAAGGGGAATCCTCATCCGGCAGCCAAGGGTCCGAGCCAATCAGGGTGTTAACGCCATTACCAATCCTCCTCCGGCAGCCTTGCTTGAGCGTTCCCTGCACCTCCATCATACCCTTCCAAATATAAGAGGGGTTGCACCCCTCTTTCGCCTCAAAGAAAGTACATTTCGGGTAATATCGTGCCTTATAAACACGAGCAACAAGGGATGTAGGCAAGGTAACTGATGCGGTGTGAGCGGGAGTGTGAAAATGGGTATAAAGTCGAACCACGAGGATTGGAGTTTATGGCACGTAAGGATTAATTACCTAGAATCTAGTCACTAAAGTCTTGAAACCCATAAGGATCCAAGCAACCATATGAAGGATTAAATATTAACAACTAAGAGGTAACTTTGGAAATAAGGATTTAAAGGAAAAACTAGCTTAAACTAGGATTAAAATCTTTTGGGAAGAATGGGTTAGATTAGGTGTATTACTCTATTGATGCATTAACACTTGAGTTGGGAGATGAACTATACCCTAGGTTCTTGATGCTAGCACAAAAGAATCCAAGTTTCCACAAGGATTAGAACAAAGGTTGCCCCATTTCCATGGTGTATCAACCCAAGTTCTTGAAGGACAAAAGCTATTTAAGCCCCAAATCTACCCCTATTTCCATAGAAGAGAAAATGGGTTTGAGATTGGGTTGGCTTAAGTCTTCCATCCAATTTCCATTGAGATGATAGACTTTCCAAAGACAAACAACAATCATTGTACACTAATTATTGAAAGATAAATATAAACCCAATTCAAACTCAAGAACCCTAAATGGGTGTTCATCCCCTTTATGCAATAATTATCTAACAAGCATCAATAAGAGCAAAAAACACCAAATCTAACCCATATGAAAGACTACTCACTCATATTTAAGGCAAACATAGCAAGATTCAACAAGGAAAACATAAATCCACAATAAAAGTAAAAACACTTGAAGAAGAAGAAATAAGAGATTTTACTAATAGAGATGGGAGATGTTGTTGGAATCCCTTCCAAAACCACCAAAAGATGCTTGCAAAGTGTTCTACAAGGTTAATCTAAGCTATTCTAAGCTGAAAATACTAAGGAAAATATTGTAGAGAGAGTCTAAGCTAGCTAGGGTTCGGAATCCTTCACAAAATGCACAAAAACAGCTTTTATACTGCACATAATTTCGGGTAAACGGCCTACCATACGGCCGTATGAGTGGCCGTATGGTAGGGCGTTTGAAAGCCCTGCTGTTCGAGGCCATACAGCCATCCATACGGCCGTATGCCTGGCCGTATGGATGGCTTTCCAGGCCACTTTTCGCCTTCTTCTTCGGATCTTCGTGCGTGCGCTCCTCCCGACCTCTGAAATCGATCCTTTATGCTCCAAAAGACTTCCGAAAGACTTTTTTCAACATTTTATCTAAAGAAAAACAATTTACACAAACAAGTCATAGATTCAAACTCAATTACAAGCATCATGATATCAAAACGGTTAAAGGAGGGGTGAAAAATGTGTTACAAAACAAAGATATCAGTAACCAGTCTCCAAGCTTGCTTTCCAAGTAATTCTCTATTCATTACGTGTAAACGGCGAAAGCCCATTCCACCATTAACCTTCGGCAGACATAAACCATCCCAAGAATGCCATCGTATTCCTTTACCGTCCCCTACCTGACCCGTCCACCAATATTGATTCATTATAGTCTCAATTTCTCGGCACAAACCCAGTGGCAGCAAGAATACCATCATCGCATAAGCGGGCATCGCTTGTACGACATTCTTAAGAAGAACCTCCCTACCCGCACGACTTAGAAACTTCGCATTCCAACTTCGGATTCTAGAGAGCACTTTCTCCTTAAGAAACCCCAGAATAGCTTTCTTTTTCCTACCGGCTAGTGATGGCAGACCCAAGTATTTTCCACTTGTGTCACCCTCAACCACCCCTAAGATATCACATACATGGTCTCGCACATCCTGAGCAACATTTGCGCTATAACAAACCACTGATTTCTCATAATTAACATGTTGTCCAGAGGCTACAGCATAAGTATCAAGAATATACCTCATAAGATCGGCCTCTTGGGTAGATGCGCGCATGAACAAAAAACAATCATCCGCAAATAGTAAGTGGGTGATCGATGGGGCTCCCCTTGCAACGACAACGCCATGCAAACTCCCTTGCGCCATATACTTCTGAATTAACACACTCAAACCTTGAGTCACAAGCAGGAACAAGTATGGCGATAACGGGTCTCCTTGTCGAAGGCCCCTGCCCGGGATTATAGGGCCTAGTTGACGCTGCTCAAACAACACGTGATAACGGACTGATGATACAGACTCTATAATGATATTCACCCAATGACGGTCAAACCCCATTTTCAACATTACAGCCTCAAGGAACCGCCACTCAACCCTGTCGTATGCCTTACTCATGTCAATCTTCAAAGCCACAACCCCCTCTCGACCTTGTGTTTTACGCTTCAAATAATGATGAGCCTCGTAGGCTAGCATGATATTGTCAGTAATTAGCCGCCCCGGAATGAAAGCACTCTGTGCTTGATCAATAAGTGAATTGAGCAATGACTTGAGCCTATTTGCGCAAACCTTTGCCGCTATTTTATAGACTACGTTGCATAAAGCAATAGGTCGCAGGTCTTTCATCGTTTCTGGATTAAGTTTCTTCGGAATCAACACGATAAAAGTGTCATTCGCTTTCGCAGGTAGTGTCGCTGTTTGTATAAAACTTCTGCAAAAAGATGTGACCTCCCCTCCCACAACGTCCCAAAAATGCTGAAAGAAACCGGGGCCAAACCCATCAGGACCCGGGGATTTATCAGGGTGCATCTGGAAAACTGCAACACGCACCTCCTCCATACTCACTGCCCTTAATAGTTGCTCATTATCCTGGGGAGTCACCTTCTGTACAATGGCATCAATCACTTCGCTCATATCACCAGCCTCTGAGGTAAACAAATTCTTGAAATAATCCAAGATCACACTCCCCACCTCATCATCTGTTTCCATCCACTGCCCATGATCATCCCTCAACTTATGAATTCTATTCTTCCGGCGCCTAGCTTTCACAGAGTTATGAAAATATTTGCTATTCACGTCACCGCCTTTATACCAATGCTCCTTCGCACGCTGCTTCCAATAGATATGCTGCTGCTCAAGTAGGTTAAGGAGCTCCCTCTCAATACGTGAGTACTCCTCTAACCCATCAGCGTCACGCCTACTTCGTAGAGTTTCCAACCGGGCTTTAGCATTTTCAATTCTACGCTGAAAATGTTTATTGTAATTCCTACCCCATTTCCAAATGTCCTCTGCACAATTTTGTATTCTAGTCAGCGTATCTCGACCATTTGTTCGCCCCCAACTCTGCTGGACAACCTCACGACACTGCTCCTCCCGTAACCACATATTATCAAACAAAAAGCGCTTCCGCCGGCTGTATCGTTGAACCACCCGAGGGTAGAGTATCAAAGACATGTGATCACTATACGGGCACATTAAAGAGATTGCTGTGGCACCATCAAACAAGCTCGACCAATCTCCAGTACACATAATCCTGTCCAACTTTTCCTCTACCATGTTAGTCGTACCCCTGGACCTCTCCCATGTAAACTGATACCCAGTGAATGGGAAATCTTGTAGACCACAGTCCGCAACTGCTTCTCGAAACCCATTAATCAGCAAGTCCGGATGAGGCGCCCTCCCCCGTTTCTCAGACTGATCCAGTAGGTCATTGTAATCACCCATAATCACCCATGGTAAGGTAGATTGTAAAGCCAACGCTCTAAGCATCTGCCAAGCTTCTCGCCGTCTTCTACGCTCCGGATAACCATAATAACCCGTGAACCGCCATTGTGGACAGCCCACATCTAAAACAATGTTCGTGTCTATATGATGTGCATAATAGCCAGTAACCGTTAAATCAACTGGGCTCATCCAAAGAAGAGTTATTCCACCCCTATGTCCAACAGCATCTACAGTGAACAAATTATCAAAACCTAGCTGAGTACGGACGAACTCCATACGTTGTTTATCCACAAAAGTCTCCATCAAGAATACCACACTCGGCCGCTTAACACGGACTAAGTCCGCCAGAACACGAACTGCCGTCGGGTTGCCAAGCCCGCGGCAATTCCAGCTTAACAGACTCATAACCCTAGGCGGGCTTGCGCAGCAAGACCCGCCTCCGAATCATTTTTTGACACACCTGCTTCACACTCCATTCTAGTGGGTTCATCATCCTGCTCATACACCCCCTCCCCCGTCCGTCTACGTTTCTGTTCTCCCAAGACCATAGCCGGAACTTGAACTGGCTCCCCTCCCACCTCCTCCCTCTCCCCTTCGGCCGAAACCGACAATGATTCCATAGCAGGAGACTTCCACCCTTCACGCTCGCTGTTAGACTCCGGTGCCACCCATCGCTGACCAGACGATGGCGTCGCCCTCCGAACTCCAGCTCGCAACCATGCCCCATAGGGCTTCTCCGCTCTCCGATCGAGCACACAAGTGATTTTTGGGCACAACCTATCCCCGTGCCCAATTACCCCACACATAAAGCAGAAGGTGGGCAATCGCTCATACTTGAAATCGATAAACGCCCACGAACCATTGTCCTTCTTCAGCTTCATATGTTTCTTCAGCGGCTTCGTTATATCAATCGCTACTCGAACTCTGTAAAACGACCGCATACTCCCATCCCAATTCTTCTCATCCGTATGTATCATAAAACCCAAAAAAGATCCTATAGCAGACACCACCATCTCAGATCGGAGACCTACGGGCAACGAATGAATTTGTATCCAGAACTCCGACTGCTGCAACTCCACCAACTCCGGATCTTCTCCTGGGGACAGCCGCTTCATAACCAAAAGACATTGTTCAAAGGTCCAAGGGCCATCTACAATTACGCGTTCGATGTCAAGCTCATTATAGAACCGAACAAGAAACCTATGCGGCTGTAGTTGCCGCATGGTAACTCCAAAAGTCGGCCTCCACACCCCCGCCATCGTCTCCTGGAAAAAAGCAAAACGAACTGGCTTTTCCGTAACAATACGGCATACTGCATAGAAGAAACTATCCCCCTCCCCTTGATCGATCGTGACATTCGGAACATGCGTAGCGAGGTCGTCATCATCAACATCGGCCAAAGTGAGGTTTGCGCATCCAATTGCAATGTCGGATGTCGACATCGGAACCAAGAACAAACGCCGGATCACCGGCGATCAAACTGAAACCCTTAAAACCCTAGAAAACTCGCGAAGGAAGCGAGAGAAAAACAAACATGAATACACTTGGAATTATATTGCTTCCATATCCTTATAAGTTCATTTGAGTTTTACCCACTAAATTATGTTAGATTGATAAATTAAAAATTTATAAAAGACTTTTAAATTGGGTTTGCTCTTAATTTAAGCTCTTTTCAATTAAGCTATTTCAATCTCTGGATACATCAATAATAATTAATATATACATATAGACAATTACACATTACACACACTTTTTCAAAATTAATATATTTGTTAAGAATAATATTTTAATTATTAATCTCAAAATTAAAAATTAACATGATTTTCTACTAGATTAAAATTTATAAAAGACATCAATATCATTTAAATTTTTAGTCTTTTACTATTAAAAATTTATATAAGACTTAATATTATTTGATAACTTATTTTAAAACATAATAAGTCTCAATCAAGGTTATACCCCTGGTTTATGTCTGTTTTTTCTGTTAATTTTTGTTGTACCTTATGCTATAAAAGTTGTACTTCATAATTTTTTGGACAAAAATATCCCTACCGTTATAACTTCTGTTATCTTTTCACATTATAATTATCATGCATGCACATGCATACACAATAGTTTTTCTTACATTCTTCAATGGTATGTTTGAATTCATTTAGATTTTAATTAAATATTACCATAGTTATAGTTAGTAATTTATCATTTCTATAATTCTTAGTTCAATAATATATATATATATACTATTTATAATTGTAGAATTCATATTAATATTATTGAAGTAAGAATTATAGAAATGATAAATTACTAATATAACTATGGTAATTATAGTTAGTAATTTATCATTTTTATAATTCTTAGTTCAATAATATTAATATGAATTCTACAATTATAAATAAATAAATAAATATATATATATATATATATATATATATATATATTTATTTATTTATTTATTTATTTATTTATTTATCCTCCCCAGCACGCCAACACTTGGCCGCACCCCACTGGTTCGCCCAACCAGCAGCCTTGTCCCACGCCAGCAAGGCTCGAGGCCCAAGCCCGTTGCAACACGAGCTTTCCAAGGCCACGCACAAACTTTAGCCACGGACCACATCCGCGCCTTAGCCCGAGCCACGCACCATCAAACGTGCTCATTCGAGTCGTCCACCCGCGACTCAGCCAATGCAACTAACCAAGTCAACCGGCTCTATGTCATGCCACTCTCACCACTTAACCACGGCAAAAACCCTTTGCCAAACCATTAAATCACGGATTTTAGCCACACCTAGGCCAAAACCACAAAGCCATGGCTAAAACTAGACTTCGGGATTTTTGGGTCTAATAGGTACCTACAATTCAGCGAATGAATTAGTCACTATGTCCAACAATGAAATTAAACTCTAAGTACGGTACACCTAAAAATTATAAGGTTGAAAGTTTGAGAAGATTAATTATATAAATAACTGGATAGATGAAGATTCATTTCACCAAATCAACAATGTATATACGATATGAGGAATATGAGTTCGAGAAGAAATTAAAAACTTTTTTCAAATAACAAAAAGAAAAAGACAAACTATCATCAATCACTATTTCCAGCTCCTCCACAAGGATTTGAAGCATTATGTTGCACAGAATCCACAAAGTCATCATCGCCTTCAATTCACTGCTGATCGAAACTATTAAAATAAAAATCATAATTACAATCAAATAAAAATGTAAAAGTTTATATATATAAGTTGGGGTGGGTGTTAGCCGGTAGGCCCCCATTTCTTCGCATTAACCGGCTTCAATATAATGCTTGAATTAACGTGCAGTGCATATATCATATATTTTGTCTTTACTATCGTCCTGTCTCGAAAGTTACTTTCGTTGTTTATACAGAAAGAAAAATCTTAATCTATTGTTGACTTTTTATTTTGGAATATGGATGTCCATCATTAAGTTGTCAATAAATTATTTGTTATTGGCAATTAAAGATGTTTTAGTGGCACCCGATTGCACTCCTATATGGAAGGGAGTGAGTTCAAGTGTTAGGCGATGTTGACTCTTTGTGCTTCAATAGGTTGAGAAAATAGTTATGAACACATACTATATTGTAATAGAGGCAGTAATGCTAAAAAAAAATAGATAAATAATATGAGCTATAGAAAATATTTTTTGTTAAAAGATATATATTCATGAATTATGATGATCATAATTAATCCTTGAAACAATGTCTCAGTGTCTCACCAAATGACATTAGACCCACCACCGCTGTTCCAATGGGGGTAGAAATCATAGGCATAAATTTATATTTGGACATTTAAATGTTTAATACACTTAAAACTGAAGGTTAAAAAAAATTTCTTTCACAGATGATATGAAAATTAAGTTTGTAAACTCTAACAAGGCGTTTGGTTGGAAGGAATGAATTATGGGATAAATGAATTGTAATTCGATGAGAAAAGAATAAGGTGGGAATAAAGTATGAATTCAAATTAGTGTTTGGTATGCATGAATAGGATTTCAATGAATTGAAATGGAAGTGATACAATTACTGAAATGCCCATATGTAGTAGTAGTACTAATAATAATAATAATAATAATAATATTTTGTCAAAACATCTTCAAATTCTTTATTTTTGCAAGGGTATTTAAAAAAGGGTATATAAAAAAAAAAAAAAAAGAAGACAAAGGGTATTATAAAAAAAAAGGTCTAAAAAAACAAAGGGTTTTATAAAAAAAATAAAAAAAAAGGAGGGGGTATTAAAAAAAAAAAAAAAAGAAGACAAAGGGTATTATTGTAGGGGCAAAATTATCTTTACAGTATCAATTTTACCCCTCTTGAACACTGAATTGCAATTCCACATTTAGAGGGAATTTACCGAATTGCAAATGATGCAATTCAGTCAATAAATCTTTAGAAAATAGTACTTTGATTCTAAATTGTTGTTCTTAACTTTTACTTTTTCTCAACTAAATTATTAATATATATAAACACTTTCACACACATGGTGACAATAGCTTGTCATTATTTATCACATTCGAAATAAAAGTCTTTTACTTTTTCTCAACTAAATTATTAATATATATAAACACTTTCACACACATGGTGACAATAGCTTGTCATTATTTATCACATTCGAAATAAAAGTTAAGGAGTAGAAATTTAGAATTCATTGCAATTAAATTTGCTAAGGAATCAAATTTAATTGTTATACTTGATTGTTTTTAGTGGTGGAGACCCACCATAAAATCAGGTTAATATGAGAAATTAAGAATTGAAAAAGAATAACATTACATTCACAAATTCAATATCTTTAAAACATAGTAATTGGATTACAACGTAAACGAATAATCCAAGCCAAGACAACCCAACTTACAAGCCCAACCAGGGTTACCTGGCAAGTGACAAATTATATCGTCAACCATTCTACCCCTCCCCGTTTTTGTCTCTAGCAAAAGATGCAGAAAGCTTTTCATCTCTAACTTAGAGATGAAGAAAGCATTTCGTTTTTGACTGGGAGACGAAGAAGCTCTTCAACCAATTATGCTTTATGACTGTTTCAATCGGACTGAGGTTAGTAAATGATTTCAAAATTCCAATTGTGCTAAAGGTAATGTTGTACCTAATTTATATACTTCATATATTTTTTTGAATCATAGCATTTGAAAACTCTTCGTCTCCCAGTCAAAGACAAAAAAACGTCTTCATATTCGGCATGGAGGCAAAGAGCTTTTTTCGTATCTGGTGCAATGAAGAGTTATTTTCATCTCCAGGCCCGAGACCAAGACGGGAGGGGAGGGGTTTTATTTTATTTTATTTAAAGTTATTAAAATAAATTTAAAATAATGGTTTTTAATAGAATGACCTCTACGTCGGCGATGATTTAATGAACAAATCAAATTTGATCGAATTGCATCATTTTGGATAGTTTAATGACTTAATTGTATTTTTTTAAAATTGGAGAACCAAATTGCCCTTTTACATGTAGCTTGAAGACTAATTTGAACATTTTTTTTCTTTTATTCTCTTAATTTTACTGCATAACATGAAAATTAATGATAAGCTATAATTATTTATTTAGTCTTTTCAATAATTATATTGTTTTATATTTTTATATCTTATAGTGCACATTTTTGTCGTAGTTCCAGACTTCCAGTGCATGTATATTATTATGTCATTTGGTGACTTAGCTTTTTCCAACAAAAGCCATCGCACAACATGAGCATATAACCAAATCTTTGTTGGACATGTGAAATTAACTAAGCGAGAAAGAATAGGTGGTGGATAGATTGAGACAATTAATTAATTAAAGTTACAAAATTCTCTCAAAAAATCCACTAAGAGCCAACAATTAATTAATTAAGTTACAAAATTCTCACAAAAAATCCATTAAGAGCCAAAACAATCGAAAGGAGAAACTCAATCAAATTGATCAAGTAATTATCTAGTAATCACACGGTTCCAAGTCAAAGTCTCGATAGAAGTATCTTATTGATCATTTTAATTTGAGCCGATTAAGCAATCTAAGCTTGTTTATTTCATGATTATTTGACAAACTAAGAGCATATAAGACGGAATTTACTTAAAACACACATTTAGATAGTGAAAACGTAATTTTCTTACATAAAAAAAAAACATTTCAAAGTAAAAAAAAACTCCACTCCTGGAATAGATCTATATGTATGTAGATGCAAATTCTTCACCAATCACCATTATATTTCCAGCTCGTTTATGCAAACGCAGAATCCACAAAGTCATAATGGCCGTCAAGCTACAACAAAATCAAAATAATATTACTACGAAATTTGAGCTTTGATCAAATGTTTAACCTGAAATTCATTAAAAGGAAAAAAAAAAAAAAACATGAGAAGTTAAGAGATAGGTAATGCCTGAGTTGGAGATGGCAGAGATGTTGGCGGCACAAACTGCGTCAGGACATCAGTTTCTTGATTAGTGGCGTATGCAGAGAACAGTGTCGCCATCGGATAATTCTCTTGTCCAGAAGCGTTGTTGACAAAGTCGTTACAAATTGGACTAAGACCCGCAAAAAAATCGTTTTCTTGATCCCCGCCTTGTGCTGAATAAGGGTACGATGAATACTCATTCTCGCCGGCGACGTCTTCACTTTCGAAGACGAAGCTTAAGTCACCGGCGGGGGCGAGAAGATCAGAATTGTCTGGGACAAAGTCGCTGGCGCCACTGTTATATGAAGCATGATGGCCACTATTGGTATTGGATAATAATGCAGCAGGAGGGTCGTCTAGTTGGCTTTGGATATAGTGTTGATGGTTTCTGGCAAGTCTGTTGGTCCTTTTATGCCCACTTTTCATGAATCCTCTAACTTTCTGTAATATAATCACAGTCAATATAATCCTCTAACTTTCTGTAATATAAATACGAGTACGTATAACGTACTATTCCAAAAAACAACAATCTTAAGTTAGATCATATTATATGTAAAATTCATAATTTAATTATACCTCATTGTTTAGAAAATATATAGAAGCATTAGATCGATCATTATTAGGCCAGGTATAATATATATATATATATATATAATAATGATACAACCCTTAGTTTGTATAGATCTATCTCTTCTTGGAGTCCAGAACTAAACACTAGAAAAGACATGGTTGTGCTTCGAGTGGCAGTCCAACTCCAAATGACTATGCTTCCAGTGATAGTCTACATCTAGAAAGACCTGGAGAGAATGTCTCCGGACACAGGAAACTCATTTTGACAGCCGGTGCGAACAGGATGGATTCCATTTTCTCTTGTTGTCCGGAACCTAATCAAACGGCGGCGAACCCTCTGAGCGGCTGGGCTCTTCCGTCTATCTTCTACACAGAGATATTCTGCCAAGAAAACAGAGTAATAACCCCTGCACTCAACGATGCTCTTAGCGCTTACATAGTTACATGAACCCGATGAAGAAGAAGCTGTACAGAGGAGTGTGGAAAAGGCACTGGGGAAAATGGGTTGCAGAGATTAGACTTCCCCAGAAGAAGCTTACATGATGAGAGTAATAACCCCTGCGTTCAAAGATGCTCTTAGCGCTTACATGAAACCGATGAAGAAGAAGCTGTACAGAGGAGTGTGGCAAATGCCCTCGGGAAAATGGGTTGCAGAGATTAGACTTCCCTAGAACAGGATGTGCGTTTGGTTGGGACTTACGAAACCGCCGAGGCGGTGGCCTATGCGTATGACCGAGCGGCCTATAAGCTTGGCGGCGAGTATGCCCGCCTGAATTTCCATGGAGAGAACGTCTCCTCACCCCTTTCTTCAAATACATATGTATCCATTTATACAGGATAATAAAACTACCACTACCAAGTGCTTGTAATTACCTCGAAAGTTTTCATCCCACTAAAATAATAATAATAATAATAATAATAATAATAATAATAATAATAATAATAATAATAATAATAATAATAATAATAGAAACTGCATGAACCCATGGTTGTATCAGATTTTTATCTGGTGAATCACCTGCAAGTGACTTGAAACATTTAGCCTGGTTAATCCAGGCATGTTCATGGCATTCAGAATTTTTTTGGGCGTGGCTTCTGCAAGTAAGAAATGTTATATTGTTATTAAAAAAGAAAAGATGAGTAGTTTGTAACTATTCTTAATTTTAATGAAAGTAAATAAATCATAACAATCAAAGAAACCAAAAAAAATAAAAAATCTTACTTTCAATGCCGCCTAAACTAATAACCACTCTCATAAAAATTGAATGGAGTTCAGGCGTCCATACGAGCTTGGTCGAACCCATTTCCATGAGTGCCCGCCGCCTCCGCACTTAGCTTCTTCTGAGTTCTGAGCAGACCTCTCAGAGAGCAATTTGCACTCTACAAGTTAGGTTATAAGTAGACGCATAGAGTGGAGAGTGGAGACCTCTAAACAAACGAGAATGCTTTTTTTAATCTGCTTTCTGGATTCGGAACAAACGATGAAACCAATGCTTTATTTTCTTAATCTGCTTTCTGGATTCCGAATAATTCAAATTATAGATTCCAATACACATTATTATTTGCTGCAAATTCAACAATAACTTCCCTTCAGGGTCAAAGTATTTCTGATATCCATATACTAGAGGGTTTTATTCAATTTAGTCTATATATCTCAGTTTTGTTCAATTTAGTAATTGTACTTTAAAAAATGATAGAATTACAAACAATAGTTAATAGTGTTAATATAATTGTTAATTTAGGTTCATGTAGCGTTGTTTTCAAAAAAAAAAAAAAGGTTCATGTAGCGCTGATCGCATCTATGTCATATGTGGAAGAAGTGATATTCAATCCTGTCGTATAGTTTTGATCTTTCCGGCGTTTGATTATATTATTGGGAGTACAAACTACTACGTAATCTGGTTTTGTTAATTTCTATTTGACTATTTCAATGAGCTCCGCACCTCACTGGGCGGAGCTTTGTTGCCTGCAGTTGATCACAGAATATTTTTCCTATACGAGACAGCTCTGCAGTGATCCAAATGTTAGAAACGATAAGAAGGAATGATGTGCTCGCCTGTTGTCCATTTTAGCGACTCGGAGTTTTCCTCTTTCTTCATCCTTTTTTTTTTTTTATTGTTGTGTAATTGTGTTTATATTCTAATTTATAAAGCCATCGTTTACATTTTAATTTATTTTATATAAATTTTCAAAAAAAAAATTATTTTATATAAATAAATTCGAAAAAGGTAATTTCATACTAGTTTGTGGTTGGAGGTAATACTGTCAAAATGGATCAAAGCCCGTGAGACGGGTTAGGGTCATGAAAAAATATGCCCGCAAAAATGCAGGCCTAACGGGTCAGGCTAGAATTGACCCGCAATCCACGCGGGTTAGCCCCGCGGGCCAAGTGCTCTTTAATTAAATTATATATATATATATATATAT
>CM008333.1:32448745-32471733 GCA_002525835.2 Ipomoea batatas | reverse complement strand
GCGCAGCAGCGTTGGAAGTCTTCCTCTTTGACGAAAGTAATAAGGATGTGGCGATTATCTAGCAGGCTGAGGGTGAAAGTTCCTGCAAACCCAATCTGGTCGAAAGCTTTTTTAAGGGTTGCCATGGTAGGTCGACCTTTCATAAATTTGCCCACTAAGGCAAATCTGTATCGCTGAGAAAATTCTTGGATATCTTTGTCGGAGAAGGTAACTGCTGGCATTCCTTTGTAGCTCTCTGGTGGACAGAGTGGTAGATCACAAGAAGAGGATGAAAGGATGTCCGCAAAGGAGCGAGATTTGGGGGGCGCGGCGCCCCCCTGATTTTCTGACATGAAACCCTAGGGAGAGCACTGTCTGAGGGAAGCTTTCTCTCTCTATAAGGATAACATGTTTCAAAATATAGTATAAAGAGAACAGTAAGTTTCTTGGAACTCACCACCACTCACCAATAGAAAGCTAAGCGCGCAGGCGCTTACATCGAAAGATGGATGGAAATGTGCCTGAATTACAAAGAAAGAATATCACAAAGTTCTACAATTGAGATGCATATCCAAGGCATACACTTTAAACTCTCATATATTCTACAAGGTATTAAGTAAAAAAAAAAAAAAAACTTTGAGGATTTGTCCAGTTGAGCTCACGACATGGAGTTAAGCATTGAAGCAAGTGGAGGACTCAATATGTTGAACTTTCCAAACTCTTCCAAGGCACCCGTAAAATAGGAAGTTAAGAAAGGAAACAAACCATTTCCAAAGCAAGAAAAGATGGAAGCAATGAACGTGAAGGCTATGCCAATGACATTCTTCACCAATGCAACTGAAAAGCCTAGGCGAGATCACTTTTTGGCTTGCCGATGGGAGGTAAGAGATCGACGATTGAAGAAAGAAAGGAGAAAAAGTATCAGTTCTTGGATTTCGATGTATCTCCCATGTTTGATGAGTGATGTAGTGTGTAGGGTGATATTAAAATGGGTATTATGTCATTCCACTAGAGATTGGGACTATGGCGCGTAAAGAGTGGTTAACTATATTCTAGGCACCAAGGTATTGGAATCCATAAGGATCCAAGCAAATCATTTTGGGTTTGAAGAGTTTAACAACTAAATTATTTTTGGTATTTTGGATACTAGGGATAAGCAAGATTACTCTATTGATGCTTTAACACTTAAGGTTGGGGAAGAACATTTTACCTAGGGTCTTGAGGCTAGCACAAAGAAATCCAAGTCTCAAGAAGGATTAGAACAAGGGTTACCCCATTTCCATGGTGTATCAACCCAAATTCTTGAAGAACAAAAGCTATGTAAGCCCCAATCTACCCCTATTTCCATAGAAGGGAAAATGGGTTTGAGATTGGGTAGGCTCAAGTCTCCCATCCAATTCCCATTGTGATCAAAGACTTTCCAAATACAAACAACAATTGATGTGCATCAACTATTGCAAGATAGAAATAAGACCCAACTCAAACTCAGGAACCCTAGGTGGGTGTTCATCCCCTTTATGCAATAATTACATATCTAGCATCAATAGAAGCAATAACCACCTAATCTAACCCAAATAAAATACTACTCACTCATTTGGAAGGTAAACATAGCAATTTCAAGTAAGGAAATCATAATTGTGCAATAAATGTAATGAAGATAAGAGATGAAGAAATAAACCACTTTACTATTAAATGAAAGGAAAGGGTTGGTGAGATCCACTTTAAATCTTCAATACAAAGCTCCAAATTATGTAAGTAGTGTAAATCTAAGCTAGGCTAGTCTATATTGATCTATGGAAATGAGAGAAAACTAGTCTAAGCTATCTAGGGTTCGAACTTGGATACTTGATTCATCAGGGCCTGAAAAGTGGCAGGGGCATTGGTGAGCCCAAAAAGTAATACTTTGAATATATAGAGCCCTTGATGGGTTCTAAAGGTTGTTTTAAACTCTTCACCAGTCCTCATTCTAACCTGATGATACCCTGATCTCAGGTCCAGTTTTGAAAAGCATACTGCCTCAGCTAATTCTGAAAAAAAGGTCATCTACCAAGGGTATGGGGAACTTGTTCTTCACTGTGATATTGTTTAGGGCCCTATAGTCAATTCAGAATCTACATGAGTTATTCTTCTTGGGCACTAACAACACATGAGAGGCAAAATAGGAAGAGTTGGGGGTAATGATTCCTGTTGTGAGCATCTCATCAACCATCTTCTCAACGATATTTTCTTGGTCAAAAGAGTATCTGTATGGGCCAGTGTTGGTTGGTTTAGCACTAGGGATTAGAGGGATAGTGTGGTCAAAGGTTCTTTGTGGAGGTAGGGTAGAGGGTTATTGGAACACATCCTGGAATTCTTGCAGCAATGAAGCAAGCTAAAGATGGTTGTGGTGGTTGGTGATGTGGTTCAGGGTAGGCATTTCCTCCTTTTCAGAATTAGATATAGGGGTGCAGTGCACTAGAAACCCATGGACACCATCCTTATGCCATCTCTTAATCTGCTTCTCAGTACCACCTTTTAGCATCACCTTTTTGGTCATCCCTTCCAGCAGAACCTCCTTCTCATCCTTGTGAAAGGAAATTCCAGGTGGTCTGGTATGTAGCTGAATTGGGGCAAATAAGTCCACCCAATCCATCCCAAGAACCATATCACACCCTCCCAGCCTTAGGAGCCTAAAGTCCTTAGTGAAACTCTCATTCTGAATCTGCCACTTAAGCCCATAACACATGGAGTCACTAACCACATTTTCTCCATTTGCTACTGTCACCCATAGTGGTTTAGACCTTGTTGGTTCTCTGTTGAGTTTTTTTTTTTTTTTTTTTAAATATCAAACTCCATATATAATTTAAGCTCATCATCTCCATATTACGATTACAGATGTATGACTCACAAAGAAACCGCAGACAATAAATATCGCACATCTCAATTCTCAAGTATCATAAAATCTTTTGCAGGGGTGAAGGGGGATAAGTTACCCTATAGGAAATTAAACAAGTAAAAAAAAGGTTCTTTTTTGTTACTCTTTCCTATGTATTTTTACAGTCACCTATTTTGCTACAAGGTTAATGATAGACATATTTTATACTTTTATTTTATGTACATCTTTATAATATTTTTGTATTAATTATTTATTATTATATAATAATTATTAATTTTTAGAGTTTAGTAATCAATAAGTTAAATAATATTATTTTATTTAGTTAATAATTTTAAGGTTGAGCACAACAAGTTTTTAGCCTAATTCTTTGTTATGATTTAAGTATTATTTTGAGCCCAAAACATTATGGCCCTTTTTTTTTTGTTCAATAAAATAGCCCAAGATATATAATAACCTAATTACTAAATGAACAAAACAAAAGAAAAGGAATGAATTCAAATATTTTGGATTTGTAAATCTGTTCCTGCGCAGCTCATGTACGAACAGCGAAGACTCCGTCGCTTCATCAACGGCAGCCGCGATTCATCAGAATTTTGGAGAGGATTTCGTCGGTCAACAGGGGAAACTGATGGCAAGGAATAATTTCACCATTTGAATATACTTTTGAGAGGTTCAAATTAATTTTCAGATTAATTATTTTCCTCAATTTAAGAGTTTTTTGGGATTAAGAGTGTATAAATAGTAGTGAGTTTTGTTGTTGAGGAATCAGACTAGCTGTGCACAATTTGATAGTTTCTCCAGTTTGCAAGTTTTATTTTTCTGTTAATATTTTTTGGTTCATGGCCCTGCGAGGCTAATTCTCTAAACTTGGTCAAGATTACATGAACCCTGGATCAATTTGTACTGTGAGATGGAATTAATTTTTTTTATATTGAATTCATCTTCATTTGAGTAATTGATATTTCCTTGTGTTTTATTTTATATGACTGTTCCAGTTAATTGCTAGGAGGCCTACTAGTTTAATTACTTGAACAGTTTATTGCTAGATTAGTTAACGATTCGTTCAATTGGTTTTCTATTCTATGTAGCAACTGGGATTTATTAATATGGCGTTAGTATTAATTTAGTCCTAGGAGGAATATTAATATGAATTAAACATAACCGCATGTGTTTATGTTATTCAGTTTCGTTGATTTTCTCATTTTAATGCTGTTATCAAATTAAATATAAGTGCTTGTCTTGTGTTATTTGATAGTTAGGGGTAGTTGATACCGCTTGTGTTTGATTACCTATGACTAAGGAAAATCGGGAATTAATCCCACAACGAATGTTCAATTGTTATGAATTAACCGTGAATCTATGATCAGTTACTAAAATCTAGTGGTGAATGTTTTCTTAGACCAAGTATTAAAAGTTCAATTGATTTCTTTCGTAAACTTTGGCTTGATTATCATCTTTTCTATTCTTATTTATTTATTTACTTATTTTGAATGTTAATTTCATACCAAACCCCCCTCTTTAATTTGAACTCATAAATCAAACTAGTTACTCCTCGTGGGAACGATCCTTACTCTCACTACTACGTTTTTAATGTTTAATTTGGGAGCCTACGACAGTTCGCCAAATTTTGGCGCCGTTGCCGAGGAGCTTTTCTAGTTTATTTTTGTGTTTATCCGTTTGCTTATTTATTCATCTATTCTTCTTCGTCATTTGTCAAAAACAAAAAAATATTAATAAAATTTTGTGTCTTCATTACTTTGTCTAATTTCTGCAATATCTTTTATGTTTTATGCCTATAACTAGATCTGCTAATCGAGAAATGTTTCCATACGATCCAGAAATAGAAAGAACTCTACGCAACTTAAAAAAAAAGCTCGTAGGAAATTGAAGTTTAGTGCACTGGCTACTGATTCTCCATCTTCCTCACATTCTGATTTAGAAAAAAAATCAATGGCTCAAAATCGGACTTTGAAAGAACTTGGAGCTCCAAAGTTAGATCAACAGCCTTTATGCATTACGTTTCCTGCTTTAGATGCTAATGTACAATTTGAATTAAAATCTGGATTAATTCATCTTTTTCCCTCTTTTCATGGACTTGCAGGTGAAGATCCTCATAAACATTTAAAGGAATTTCATGTGGTGTGTTTAAGTATAAAACCCACGGGGGTTACTGAAGAACAAATCAAATTGCGAGCCTTTCCTTTTTCTTTGAAGGATTCAACAAAGGACTGGCTATATTATCTACCTTCCGGGAGCATCACCACATGGAATGATTTGAAAACAATGTTCCTTGAAAAATACTTTCCAGCTTCAAGGGCGGCCAACATCAGAAAGGAAATTTGTGGTATAAGGCAACACAATGGAGAGTCACTTTATGAATATTGGGAGCGTTTCAAGAAGCTTTGTGCAAGTTGCCCTCATCACCAAATCACTGAACAATTGCTCATTCAGTACTTTTATGAAGGACTATTTCCGACTGATAGAAGCATGATTGATGTTGCAAGTGGAGGTGTATTAGTTGATAAGACACCGGATGCTGCAAAGAATCTAATTGCAAACATGGCAGCAAATTCTCAACAGTTTAGCAATAGACTTGTCCAACCATCCAAGCAAATGAATGAGGTAAGTATTTCCAATCTTGAACAACAAGTGGCTGGTTTAACTGCTCTTGTTCGTCGATTAGTTGTAGGAAATATGCAAACTGTGAAAGCTTGTGGAATTTGCTCAATAGTTGGGCACCAAACTGATGCTTGCCTAACTCTTCAAGAAGAACTTATTGAACATGTCAATGCGGCTGGAGGTTTTCCTGGACAACCTCAAGGTAAGTATGATCCATTTTCTAATTCATATAATCCTGGTTGGAGGGATCACCCGAACCTTAGCTATGGGAACTCACAAGGGAACCAGATTGTTCAGAATCGTTCAAATTTTCAGCAGTATAGACAATCATTTCCTTCAAGACAACCACCGGCCCAAAGCTCTAACTCAGGTATGAATCTTGAAGACATTGTTAAGTCTCTTGCCACTAACACTTTACAATTTCAACAAGAAACACAACTATTCCAACAAGAAATAAAGTCCAATTTTCAAGAAACGAAAGCTAGCATCCAGAACTTAGAAAGACAAATGGGCCAACTAGCAACTACAGTAGGTCGGTTGGAGGCACAAAGTTCTGGCAAATTACCCTCTCAAACGGTGGTCAATCCAAGAGAAAATGCAAGTGCAATTGTTTTGAGAAGTGGTAAGGAAATTGAAGGTCCTGCAAATATTACCCCATCAGTAAACCAAGAAAAAGAGGAAACTAGCAACAACGAAAATTCTCAAGGTAAGTTCCCTAGTCCTTCTGATTATAAACCAACTCCCCCATTCCCTCAAGCTTTGTCAGAATCTAAAAAAGAAGCGAAAGATGTAGAGTTATATGAAATTTTCAAAAATTGTGAAGTAAATATTCCATTACTTGATGCAATAAAACAAGTCCCTAGATATGCTAAATTCTTAAAGGAGTTGTGTACAACAAAAAGGAAGCAAAAATAAAAAAGAGGTGAGAAAGTGACAAATGGGAAAGAATGTGTCAGCCGTGATTCAAAGCAAACTTCCTGAAAAATGCAAGGATCCAGGTATGTTTACTATTCCTTGTATGATAGGTGATACTAGACTTGAGAAAGCCATTCTAGACTTAGGAGCATCTATTAATGTTATGCCATATTCTGTGTATGCTTCTTTAGAACTTGGACCTTTGAATAAAACTAGTGTGGTTATCCAATTGGCTGATAGATCTAATGCATATCCTAGGGGTAGGTGTTATTGAAGATGTATTGTTGCAAGTTAATAATTTGATATTCCCCAATGATTTCTATGTGCTTGATATGGAAAATAATGATCATTCTGCACCTATTCTACTAGGAAGACCATTTTTAAAAACTGCAAAAACAAAAATTGATATTCACAGTGGTACACTTACTTGGAGTTTGAGGGTAATATTGTTACATTCAATATTTATGATGCTATGAAATGTCCTAGTGATGATAACTCTGCTTATTCTATTGATATTCTTGATTCATTAGTTGAAGAAGTTTTTTGAATTTGATGGTAAGTGTAACACCCAGTATTTCTGCTACTATTATTTTAAATATAAATATTTAAATAAGGGGTTATTTTCTTACTAGGTAATTATTAAAATGATTTTAAGCATTATTATCTCATAATGGGCTTATGAATAATATGTTTTATACAAGCTATTATTATTGTACTAATAAATGTCTTTAGCCCAATGTAGCTATATATTTTATAAATTATTATTGAGCCCACATGATTTATATTTTCTATAGCTATCTAAGCCCATAATTGTGTGTATATGTCTTATAATATATTGTTAATATGGAGTCCAAACACCTAGACCCAACCTTCCATAATTGGTCCAATCCATTTTCAATACCCTAGCTCATGATATGAATAGAAGTTTCCAAAATGGGAAGGAAATGTGATCAGCAGCCTTTTTACATTTTCGTTCCAGCCTTACTCTCTCTCGGTCTCTATATCACGTCTCTCTCGATCATCCAACGGCGGCAACATCGGCAATGGAAGATGCCGGCAGCAGCAGTCCAACTCTACCACCCTTATCTCTCTCCCTCACCATCCCTTCTTCGTCCAAGCTATAGACAACGCGTAACAATAGTGGACTCCAGTTAGCTAGAAAGGCGATGACGAGCTTCCTTCTCCTCTCCTTCTCGCTACTTCTCCCTCGATGACGAAATCAACAGTAAGGTAGCGGCTTGGCAGCGGCAGGACAGAGGACTGGCATCTTCCCCTTCTCCCTCGCCTCTCTTGGATGTCGGTAGTAATAGAGGATCTCGGCGGACCTTCGAAGCTGGATCGTGAAGCAGTGATGGCCTCCGCATGACGAGCAACAGCAGACTTCATCCCCTGTTTTCTGGCGGTGCAAGGTAACGAACGACATCAACGGAACTCCTTCCCCGGCTAAAACAAGAAGCATGCAATAGCGGCGGCGGACTTCGTTCCTTTTTCCGGCTAGAACAATGCGATGCAGATGAGGATTTCCCTGTTCACAAACAAGCAGCGACGGCATGCCTTTTCCCTCTCCCGTTTCCGTCGATGGTAGCCGGCAGATCGTATGAAGATGAAATTTCGGCGGTTGCAAAGCATAGTCAAAGAAGCTGAAATGGTGTAATGGTAGGGCGTTTGTGCGTTGACCTGGAGGGCGTAGGTTCGAACCCTTGCTAAGTAATTTTAAGGTAAATCCTTTATTAAGCTTGGATTGTAGTAAGTTGTACGAGCCAGTTAATGGTTAGGTTTGCTCATGGTATTATTGTTAATAAGAGTTAATAGTTAGATCATTAGGTTCTTATTATCTTATGACCATATTATATTGACTCGTATTCGTGTTAATAAGGATTATAGCTCAATTAGCTATTAAGCATGGATTATGGGCAATGACTATGATGGGTCAACTAGGAATATTAATATCATTGTTATAGTAGTCATAGTAATGGTATTAGATTACATTAATTCTCAGGTTCGTGGTTATGGACCTAGCTTATGAGATGAGCTTCGTGGTTATGTACCTAGCTTATGAGATGAGCTTAGGATTGGTGTTGCTTTGGATTAATACGCTTCAAGAGGTAACCACTATGTCCACTAAAACCTATTTTTATACTCTCAATCTATGAATATTACTTGGTGTATGGGAATCCTGAGTATTTCTTTGCTGCTTAGCCTATTTGTTGTTGTCTGTGAAGTCATTTTGATGGATTATGAACTTGTGTTCTTGATCCTTTGCATATAGATGTGTATGGATATTTATGGGTATGGATTCCTTGTTTATTTGGCTTCTGGGAGTTGTAATATGAGTAATCTGATCCTATTTTCATATTCTAGGAATGAACTTTGTGTATTCTGTCTATTCTGGTCTGGGAGTGGTTTGGAGTTGCTCTTGTAGTAAGGTTAGGTGGTATAATGTGTCCCGCCTAAGTGGTCCGCAAGAACAACAGGGGAATGGAGTGACGAAGGATGGCGATCCGCTGGGCAGCCCCGCCCCTTCAGGCGGAAGAGGGCGGCGGACCAGGGTGATCCGCCGGGGAGCGCCGCTGGTTGAGGCGGAGGTGTGTGGCGGAATAAGTGGTTCCGCCAGGGTGATCCGTTGGGTCATTCTGGGTTCTGTTTCCAGTAGCTATTTTGTTGTTCTGTTGTCTTGTTGTTTCACCTTTGTTTCTGGAACTTGTTGGGATATTATGCTGAGTATTTTTCCTTGGTTCTTGGGCACTTATTCATGTCTCTTGATTCATTATCTTGATGTATTGGTTGGTTGAATCCTTGGTTATTTTTCCTGAGTGTTTGTTGTGTTCATAATCTGAGATGAACACTGTGAGTGTTTTGTTCTTAGGATGAGTTTGAGGTTGGATATGGAGTGGTGGATCTTTGAGTATCTCTTGGGCTGTTTGAGGATGAACTAACTGTGGAACTAGCCTTGGGCTTTTGCCTCTGTGATTGGACTCCGGTCCCTGTGATTGGGTTTTACCCCTTTGATTGGACTCCGGTCCCTGTGATTGGGTTTTACCCCTGTGATTGGGCTTTTGCCCTTGTGATTGGGTTTTTACCCCTGTGATTGGACTTCGGTCCCTGTGATTGGGTTTTACCCCTGTGATTGGGCTTTTGCCCCTGTGATTGGGTTTATACCCCTGTGACTGGGCTTTCGCCCCTGTGATTGGATTTTTACCCCTGTGAACTAACTTCGGGTTTGATGATTGGTGTGAGAATTGGTACTTGAGTTGGAAGTTAAGGTTTTGGTACTTATCCTTGGGTTGAGGTCTGTTTGATTCCTTGTTGACTCTTGAGTTGTATTGTATCTTGTTGATTATTGGTTATTCTTTGATATATTACGGTTTGGCTGTTTCTTATGAGTATTCGGTTGAGTTTGTGGTTCGGTTGGATATTGGTATTGTTGAGAAATCTTGGTTTATATACTCTTTCAGCTATTGTTGTTGAGTATCCGATTTTAAATATTGAACAGTTCGTTGGTGTGTATATTCTATATGGGTGTGTAAACCTATTTACAAACTTACTATATATCTATACTTCCTTGCGGGTGTGAATGGTGGTTGCTTAGCAGTCTTTTGCTAATGGTTTCTTGTATGTTTTCCAGGTATGCATAAGTCTAAGCGTGAGCGCGATAGAGATATATCCGTATGAGGCAGGTTAGACTAGTTTATTGTGTTTTAGACTTATGTTTTGGGCCTGTGTGCCAATATGAGATTCTATATACTCTTGTTTTAGATTTTGGATGTTTTGGATATGTTTGAGGATTTATATACTATACAATTCAGTTTTTGTTAAGCCTGTGCATCTAGGCCGTGTTTTCTTACCTAGATGTGGCATGATACCCCTTAGGTTATAAATCGCTCCGCTATGTTGTGTTGATAGTTGAGATAGGCAGCTTTGTGTTAAAGTTTTAGCTATCTCGGCTTGTGAAAAGTTGGGGTGTCACAGTAAGGATGAATTGAAAGTTGTTATTAGTGAACACCTTGAAAAGGGGAATAATGAGTTTGCTTTGAGTGCCAATTTACAAGAGGCTATTGCATCATTGAATCATTGTCCTAAATTGCACCAACATAATAATGTTTCTTATATGGCTTTACTTGTTTCTAGCAAAAAATTGTTACCCTCTGTTGTGCAGGCACCTGTCCCTGAGTTGAAACCTTTCCCCGAACACCTTAAATATGCTTTCTTGGGAGAAAATAAAACATTACCAGTCATAATTTCAACTAAACTTTCTACAGCAGAAGAGGAAAAACTTATCCATGTGTTGAAAGAACACAAAACTGCCATTGGGTGGACAATTGCAAATATCAAAGGAATAAGTCCATCCACTTGCATGCACCGAATTCTATTAGAGGAAGGAGCAGAACCATCTCGTCAACTGCAAAGGAGGCTAAACCCACCCATGATGGAAGTAATGAAGGAAGATGTCCTTAAACTCCTTGGAGTTGGGATAATCTATCCAATTTCAGACAGCAAATGGGTTAGCCCAACTCAAGTGGTTCCTAAGAAAACAGGAATTACAATTGTGAAAAACCAAAATGATGAATTGGTTCCCACTCGTATTCAAAATGGATGGCGAGTTTGTATAGATTATAGGAAGTTGAATGCTGTAACAAGAAAAGACCACTACCCTTTACCTTTTATTGATCAAATGCTAGAAAGGTTAGCTGGTCGTTCTTATTTTTGTTTTCTTGATGGTTATTCAGGTTATTTTCATATTGCAATTGCTCGAGAAGACCAAGAAAAGACAACCTTTACGTGTCCCTTCGGCACTTTTGCATATCGACGCATGCCGTTTGGCCTCTGTAATTGTGACAGCCCAACTTTTACACAAGCTGAGATAGCTAAAACTTAACACGAAAGCTGCCTATCTCAACCATAAAACATAACATAGCGGAAGCGAATTTAAACCTAAGAGGCATCATGCCACATCTAGGTAAGTAAACACAGCCTAGATGCACAGACTAACCGAAACTGAAACCAACGATATATAAATCCTCAAACATATCCAAAAGATCCAAGATCTAAAACAAGAGTATATAGAATCTCATAGTGGCACACAGGCCCAAAACATAAGTCTAAAGCATAACAATCTAGTCTAGCCTCCTCATACGGATATATCTCTATCGCGCTCACGCTTAGACTTTATTGCGAACCTGGCAAAACACACAAGGAACCATTAGCAAAAGACTGCTAAGTAACCACCATTCACACCCGCAAGGAAGTATAGATATACATAAGGTTGTAAATAGGTTTACACACCCATATAGAATATACACACCAACAAACTGTTCTTTAATTAAAATCGGATACTCAACAATGATAAACTGAATGAATCACAAACCAAGACTCCTCCAAACGAAACCAATATTCAATAACGAATGTACAAGACAACAAGTCCATAAACAAGATACCAACTGAATTATAACTGCAATAGGACAAACATAAAGGGACCAACCAAACCGCAACATAACAAGGAACTACAAGATATCAACTGAGATATAAATTAACCGAATAATCACAAGGAAACTCACGAATACACAATACTAAGAAAGAACTCCCAAACTCCAACCTCCACACCAACATACCATCCCTCATACCAAACACCAAACCCGAAAGTTAGAAGTTAGGTACGTAGGGGCAAGAAACCCAATCAAAAGAACCGGAGTCCAATCACAGGGACCAAAGTCCAATCACAGGGGTAAAAACCCAATCACAGGGACCGGAGTCCAATCACAGGGGTAAAAACCCAATCACAGGGACCGGAGTCCAAAGTTAGATCTACAATTAGATAGCAACCACAGTTAGATCACCCGCCAATCACCCAAAAGATACAGAAGGATCCACCACTCCATATCCAACCTCAACTCAGCCCAAGAACAACCACTTAGAGGGTTCATCTCAAACATGAACACCAACCAACTCCCAGATAATATAATCAAGGACTCACAAAGCAAGAGATTCAAAAGATGGACCAAAAGATGTGAATAAGTACTCTAAAGATATGGTAAAATACCCAACAAAATACTCCAACAAAGTTCAGAACAAAAGGGGAAACAACCAAACAAACAACTCACAGAATACTCTCTGGAATCAAATTCCCAGAAACCTAGCGGAACACCTCCACGGCGTGCTGTCCTCCGCCACTTACCTCCGCACGAAGGAGGCGGTTCCCCTCAACGGAGAACGCCCCTCCGTCATACTCCTCCGCCTCACACTTGCGGAGGCCCTGGGCGGGACACATTATACCGCCCAGGTGCACCGCAAGTGCAACCCTCACACAGCATCTCCCAGACCCGAAGCAGAATACATTTTCCAAAATACAAACCCAATCAGATTACCCAGAATACATAATTCAGAAGCCAAATGAACATGGAATCCATACCAACAAATGCTCATAAACATCAATATTCAAAGGATCAAGAACACAAGCTCATAAATCTATCAACACAATTTCATAGACAACAACAAGGCTAATATTCAAAAAATTTCAGGATTCCAACACACCAAAGAATAGCATAGATTGAGAGTGTAAAAATAGATTTTGATGGACATAGTGGTTACCTCTTGAAGCGTATTTTAATCCCAAAAGCAACACCAAACTTAGGCTCATAAGCTAGGTCCATAATCACGAACCTGAAGATTAATATAATCTAATATGGTCACTAACTACTACTAATAACAATAATAATCGCCCATAGTCCGTGCCTAAAGACTAACATGATTATTATAATGAGCTAATAGACTAAACCATAACAACCTAATCATTAACTAATAATAACTTTAATGATTAAAAATGATCAAAACCCTAGGTGGTTATAAACTGATTATTGATAGCTAGGATCATAAAAGCTTAGAAAGGATAATTACCTTTATCATGATGCTTAGTCCCGGAGTCGAACCTATGCCATCTATCTCAACACTTAAGGGCCATACCACTACACCACTTCGTCCTTACTGTTATGATATGCGACCACATAGCCATCTCCCTTCACGCGAACTCTCAGCCACCATACGGAGGGCTGCTGCTGCTACACTCATCGTGCGGAGAAGGGGAGGCCACTCACTCCCACCGCTGCTGGACTACCGCCGCGAGGCCGCCGAGAACAGGGGAGGAAAGACGTCGAGAAGCTGCTCACGCCATCCGAGCCTCGCCGTTGAGCCACCGGAAGCAGAGGTGTTCAACCCACGCCACTGCTGCCACCTTCACGCTGTAACGGAGAAGGATGCACCGCCGAAGCCGCCCGCTGCTCCGCACCGCCCAGCCATCTCCGCGCTTTACTCTGCTTCGTCCGCTCACCTACTACTGTCGACGAGAAGAGAGGTTCATTACGCTACTCCGCCATTTGCTCGGCGAGAAAAGGAAAAGGGGAGAAGGAGGAGTCCATTCCCGCCGCTGCTACACACCGTCGCCGCCACCTGCTTGCACCGCCGGAAACAGGGGAAGGCCGCCGGTTCTCGCTGGTTTGCTGCCACCGGAGTTCACCATTGCTGTTGTTGGCGGACGATCGAGAGAGAGACGAGAGATAAAGACAAGGAGCAGCAAATGGAATGGAGGACTCATGGTGATCTGCTAAGGAAGTTGACGCAAAGAGAAACGGGAAAAAGGGGAGACCAAATCCTTGGCTGCTGATCACTTTTTGGTTACCCTATTTGGAAATTTCTATTTATATTTAGGGTAAGCTTCCATTTTGGGCTAAGGCATTTATGGAAAGATTATACAATTGGACTATGCTAGTTGGGTCAAGAGTAGATATAATACAATCATAATTGAGCCTAAAATCATTTATTGGGTCCATAGCCTTATAATGAGAATAATAATATAGTATGGGCTTATAATATTTAAGTGCTTAAATAATAATTGTAGAAATAGTTTGTCTATAGCCCATAGAGAAAAAAAAACAATTATATATATAGTCATCATACTACCATAATTAATAATAAGGTTTATTTTAAATATTTTTATTTAAAATAGTGGTAGGAAAATACGGGGTGTTACAGTAATGCCCCGAGCACCTTTCAGAGGTGTATGGTTAGCATATTTTCTGATTATGTTGGGCATATAATAGAGGTTTTTATGGATGATTTTACAGTTTATGGAGATTCTTTTGATAGTTGCTTGCATAACCTTACACTTATTATGAGAAGATGCATAGAAAGTAATCTTGTGTTAAATTTTGAAAAATGTCATTTTATGGTTAATCAAGGTACTGTTTTGGGGCATGTTATTTCATCTAGAGGGATTGAGGTTGATAAAGCTAAAGTTGATATTATTGAATCTCTACCTTATCCTACTAATGTGCGGGAAGTCCGCTCTTTTCTTGGACATGCAGGTTTCTACCGAAGATTTATCAAGGACTTCTCGAAGATAGCGCTACCTTTATGAAAATTGTTGCAAAAAGAAACCTTCTTTTGAGTTTGATGAAGAGTGTAAAGGAGGATTTGACAAATTAAAAGAGTTGTTGACGTCTGCCCGGATCATTCAGCCACCTAATTGGAACTATCCTTTCGAGATAATGTGTGATGCAAGTGATTACGCAGTAGCGGCTGTGTTGGGTCAAAAGATCGGGAAATCATCCCATGTTATTTATTATGCTTCTAGAACTTTAAATGATGCTCAGAAAAAGAACTTTTAGCCATTGTTTTTTGCTTTAGAAAAATTTAGGTCTTATTTGTTGGGTACTAAAGTTATAGTTTATTCTGATCATGCAGCTCTTCGCTACTTGATGAAAAAGCAGGAAGCCAAACCAAGGTTGATAAGATGGATACTCCTCTTGAGTGAGTTTGATATAGAGATCAAAGATAGGAAAGGGACAGAAAATCTTGTGGCAGATCATTTGAGTCGTTTGGTGCACATCGAACCTGAACCACCACTACAAGAAGCATTCCCTGATGAACACCTACTTGCTACAACAGTGATTTTACCATGGTATGCTAACATAGTCAATTTTTTGGTTGCTAACAAGTTTCCTCATGAGTTGTCTAAAGCCCAAAAAGATAAAATTAAGAGTGATTCCAAGTACTATGTGTGGGATGAACCATACCTGTAGAAGCATTGTGCTGACCAAGTGGTAAGAAGATGTGTACCTGATGATGAAATTGTTTCAATCCTCGCCTTTTGTCATTCTTATGCTTGTGGAGGCCACTTTGGGGCCAAGAGAACAGCAAGGAAAGTGTTGGAGTGTGGTTTTTATTGGCCAACTTTATTTAGAGATTCATATTCATTTTGTAAGTCATGTGATGCTTGCCAAAAGTCAGGTAATTTATCTCGGGGAAATGAATTGCCACAAACTCCGATCATATTTTGTGAGGTTTTTTATGGCTGGGGCATTGATTTTATGGGCCCATTTCCTGTATCTTTTGGTTTTGTCTATATTTTACTTGCTGTTGATTATGTTTCAAAGTGGGTGGAAGCTAAAGCCACCAGGACTGATGACTCTAAAGTTGTTGCAGATTTTATCAAGTCTAACATCTTTTCCAGGTTTGGGATTCCAAGAGCTGTAATAAGTGATTAGGGAACTCACCTTTGTAATTGCACTATTGAAGCATTGCTTAGGAAGTATCATGTCACCCATAAAGTGTCAACTGCCTACCACCCACAGACTAATGGGCAAGCAAAGGTGTCCAACCGAGAGATCAAGTCAATCCTTGAGAAAACAGTCAACCCAAACAGGAAGGATTGGAGTTTGCGATTAGATGATGCATTGTGGGCGTAGAGAACTGCATACAAAACACCAATTGGTATGTCCCCTTATCGCATTGTGTTTGGGAAAGCAAGTCACCTTCCAGTTGAATTGGAGCACAAAGCATATTGGGCTGTCAAGAACTTTAATATGAATATTGATGAAAGTGACCTGTATCGGAAGTTGCAACTTTCTGAGTTGGACGAAATTCGCAATGAGGCCTACGATAATTCAATAATTTACAAAGATAAGACGAAAGCATTCCATGACAAGATGATTTTGAGAAAGGAATTTTCAATTGGACAAAAATTCCTACTCTTCCAGTCACGGCTTCGTCTATCCCCGGGTAAGTTACGTTCTCGTTGGGTTGGTCCGTTTATTGTTACTAATATTTTTCCTCATGGTGCAATAGAGATTCAAAGTTTGCAGACTTCCAAGATATTCAAGGTGAATGGCCATAGGCTTAAACCTTACCATGATTTATTTCGAGTTGAAAACGTTGCAGAAGTACTTCTTGAAGATCCAATTTATTTTGAACAATAAGAGCAACTGAAAGGGGAGTTTCTTTTTAATCTTTGTCTTATTTTTAATAATTCTTTTTCTGTGCATTTTTACTCAACATTGGGGACAATGTTGATAATAAGTGTGGGAGAGGGAATTTATATTTATTTATTAAAAAAAAATTCAGAAATATTTTACTACTATTTTCTGCAAAATAAGTATTAAATATTATATTTTTCCTTCTTGAAATTCATAACATGATTGAATAAGTAGTTTGGCAAGTTGTAATTATTTTGTTAGCATTTCTTGTTTGATATGTAGTGGCTAGATTAAGTAAGCAATAAACCTGTGAGACTTTGAGCCATTGACTAACACTTCGGTTTTATTTTCTTTCTATTGTGTGATTTCTTCCATAGTTTTGTTTCTCTAGAACTTGCCTTGATTCTCTGTTAAAGCTAATTTTACCATGCATGATTCAAGTATGATTAAGGCCATTATTTGATTTTGAGCCTCACTAGCCAAATAACCGATTTGTCCTATGATTTATTTTCCTTTGTTAACCCACTTTGAGCTTTTTGACCTTTTCTTTTCTTTATTTGAACCACATTACAAGCCTTTTATACCATAAATTAAGGCTTTGACCCAGCTGAATAACTAGTGGAACAAATTTTAAATTCCTTATGTAATCTACGTGGTTTGTGAAGAGTAACTGTCGGGGATATCACTTGCTTTTGTTAATAAGATTGAGAGTGAGGTGGGTTGTATCCTTGTTGCCAATTATTTTTGTCTTTAAAAAGAAAATGAAGGCAATTCTTGTTCAAAAAAAAAAAGGAGAGTGAAGGTAGTTCATGATTCCAAAAAAAAAAAAGTATGAAAGATTGAAAATTGAATGGAAAAATGAAGAATATATGTTTGAAAATGGAAAAAATGTTGCTGAAAATTTATGGAAAATGAGAAAGAATCATCAGTTACTTTAGAGTTTGAAGTTACTATTGAATAAATGGAGTATGGGAAGGTTCATGTAATATTGAGGAAAATTATTTGTTTTTGAGAATGATAGTCATGTTGAAGCATCAATAGAAAGTGTTTTTGAATGGGAATTGAGGATATTGGATTCTTTGTATTTATTTGCTCCTTTAGTTTGAAAGCTTTTTGAGCTACTTTCCTAAATATTCCCTACCTTGGCCCTAACCCCATTACAACCTGTGAAAAGCCCTTATGATTTGTGTCATGCATGGTTCTTGTAGTGGTGATTGAGAAGATATGCAAGCCTATGGTAGAGCAATTTTATAGGAATGAACTTGAGTGAAATTTATACCCATCAAACACTTGAGCGTAATGAGTGATATTCCTGTGAGGGCTTACTTATTTAGTTCTCTCCATATTTTGAACTCGGATTCTAACTTATTAATTGCAGGGTGCTTAGATTGTTGTTCATGATGTGTTATGAGTTTTGAAAATTTAATTTTATTTTAGCAAATAATTTTTGCTTGGGGATAAGCAAACGTTTTAGTGTGGGGGAATTTGATAGACATATTTTATACTTTTATTTTATGTACATCTTTATAATATTTTTGCAGTAATTATTTATTATTATATAATAATTATTAATTTTTAGAGTTTAGTAATCAATAAGTTAAATAATATTATTTTATTTAGTTAATAATTTTAAGGTTGAACCCAACAAGTTTTTAGCCTAATTCTTTGTTATGATTTAAGTATTATTTTGAGCCCAAAACATTATGGCCCATTCTTTATTTGTTCAATAAAATAGCCCAAGATATATAATAACCTAATTACTAAATGAACAAAACAAAAGAAAAGGAATGAATTCAAATATTTTGGATTTGTAAGTCTGTTCCTGCACAGCTCACGTACGAACAGCGAAGACTCTGTCGCTTCATCAACGGCAGCCGCGATTCGTCGGAATTTTGGAGAGGATTTCGTCGGTCAATAGGGGAAATTGATGGCAAGGAATAATTTCACCATTTGAATCTACTTTTGAGAGGTTCAAATAATTTTCAGATTAATTATTTTCCTCGATTTAAGAGTTTTTTGGGATTAAGAGTGTATAAATAGTAGTGAGTTTTGTTGTTGAGGAATCAGACTAGCTGTGCACAATTTGATAGTTTCTCCAGTTTGCAAGTTTTTTTTTTCTGTTAATATTTTCTGGTTCATGGCCCTGCGAGGCTAATTCTCTAAATTTGGTCAAGATTACATGAACCCTGGATCAATTTGTACTATGAGATGGAATTAATTTTTTTTTATATTGAATTCATCTTCATTTGAGTAATTGATATTTCCCTGTGTTTTATTTTATATGACTGTTCCAGTTAATTGCTAGGAGGCTTACTAGTTTAATTACTTGAACAGTTTATTGCTAGATTAGTTAACAATTCGTTCAATTGGTTTTCTAATCTGTGTAGCAACTGAGATTTATTAATATGGCGTTAGTATTAATTTAGTCCTAGGAGGAATATTAATATGAATTAAACATAACCGCATGTGTTTATGTTATTCAGTTTCGTTGATTTTCTCATTTTAATGCTGCTATCAAATTAAATATAAGTGCTTGTCTTGTGTTATTTGATAGTTAGGGGTAGTTGATACCGCTTGTGTTTGATTACCTATGACTAAGGAAAATCGGGAATTAATCCCACAACGAATGTTCAATTGTTATGAATTAACCGTGAATCTATGATCAATTACTAAAATCCAGTGGTGAATGTTTTCTTAGACCAAGTATTAAAAGTTCAATTGATTTCTTTCGTAGACTTTGGCTTGATTATCATCTTTTCTATTCTTATTTATTTATTTATTTATTTATTTACTTATTTTGAATGTTAATTTCATACCAAACCCCCCTCTTTAATTTGAACTCATAAATCAAACTAGTTACTCCTCGTGGGAACGATCCTTACTCTCACTACTACGTTTTTAAGGTTTAATTTGGGAGCCTACGACAGCTCGCCATTTAAATGCCTCCTCATCCACGAATGCTTGGACATATTACACTTTATCCTCTAACTTCTCACTTACAAAGGGAAGAAGCTCCATCTTATTCCTGGGGGTACGTGGTGTTCGAGGAGTGCATGGTGTCCGAGGTGTTCCAGGCAGCTGTTGCGAGAGCATGTGCCTCACATACCCGTAGAACGTACACCCGATGAGAGTCACCCCGCATCCAAAAGCATTCAGCGCTGAAATCGGGTTCTGGAAAATCAGCCATGAAAAAGTTACAGCAACTGCGACTTTAAGTTTCCAGCAACATTGAAAGTGATGGCAATAGTGGAATGGATGACGTAGAAAATAGAGAAGTTAAGGCAAAATGCCAAGAGTCCAGAGCCAAATATAATAATAAGTGGCGAGAACATCAATTTAGGGTTTAAAAAACTTTGAGTACGTACTACCACTATCAACCAATATAACCACTAGTTGTTTCTGTATGGACCCCAGCAACTTAATAGTCTTTAACCCTTCTCCACCTACAACTACACAGAGAGTAACTTCTGCTTCCTACTCTTCTCTTTCCTGACCTGACAACTCAGTGGTCAAAACATTTGAAACACCTTTTCTGTTCTCTCAACTGGTTCCTGAACTGGTTAATTTCTAGGGCTTTGGAGGCTGTGGATTGGGTAGATGGTGGGGGTTTTAGAGTGGAGGTATGGGTTGGGTGGTTATTGGAGTTGGAGCAAAAAGCTTTGTTAGACTGTGAGGCTTTAGTATTCCAGGAAGGTGGTTTAGGGCCATCATTGGACTTCAACCCTTTCTCATACTGCCTAGCAAACCAAATAGCATCCTCTAGGTTTCTAGGTCTTGAAATTTTGACAAAACATCTTAAGTTTTGCCTTAGCCTTGCAATGTCATTATCCATGAAATATTGTTCAGTTAAGTAAGGGTGAGATTGCAGTAAAAAAATCCTAAACCCTTCAAACTCATCAGTAAAATCATCCACATTACCCCGGCCATTATTTGAGTCCTGTAAAATCTTCCATGAGAGAAACCCCACTGTCTCCAAATCTTTTGCAGACAACCTCAGCAAAAACTAGCTATCTAAACACCTCCCTCAAGTTATGCACATAGCTATCAAACCACAGACCCACCTTCCCAGTCAAATGCACATTCAAAAGGTTAAGGATCTCATGCCTAGGGACATGGGATAGTACAACGAATTTCTCACATCACAAAAGCCACTGCCTGGGGTTGGAGTAATCAAAAGTAGGGAATTTGCTTTTATACCTCAAAAGGAATTCCTGGTTCTAGCCAGCTGCCCCTTGCCTGTTACCATCCATTCCTCCCCGTTTGGGAGCCCACTCCATATGATCTCGTTCAACGGGCTCCACACTCTTAGGAGTTCATCCCTTATCTGCTTCATCAACCTTAGGCTCTTGCACAGGTGCCTTATCAGGCCTCCCTTCATGCCTCCCAGGGGCAGCACTGGGTTCCCCTAGAAATTGCCCCTGCACAGATGCTTGCCCTAGAGATTTGCCCATAATAGGGGGTTGAGGTTGATTGAGCCTAAGTAGCTATAACAGCTCTTCTTTGAGAGCCCGAAATTGTGTTGATAGCTCAGTGACAAAGTCCTTAGTTGCTTGGAAGTGATTGTCGATTTTGATGTTGATCTCGACCGACCACTGTAGCGTCCAATCGTTTGATATAATCTTCCATCGTGGGCTCTAATACCACTTGCAGCGCACTTAGGGAGTACAATAGCATATTTAGGGGAAAGGGAAGGTAAAGAGGGAAGAAATTATGGTTGAGAGGAGAGAGTAGAGAGAGGAGAAATGGAATTAGCATAAATCTTAGCATAAAAGAATCCAATAATCCAATAATGGATTAAATATTTGCTAAGCTAGCATCCTTCCAGGAATACAACTGACTGCTAACAAACTAAATACAGTCGAAGCTGCTAGAATGGGGCTAAACGGCGTCGTCCGAATGAGCGTTCAACTTCCACAAACTACCACTTCAAACGACAACGTTTTGGGCCAACTTCAACCGCTTCCAACTACCACCTTCTAACGACGTCGTTCTGCTTATTCCTGGTACCTTCTACTTTCAGCCTTTAATCCCTACGTCCAGGGACATTGCATTTTTTTTTATAATTTTGATTTTTAAGTTTCAAGTGGGTTTTTATTTTTCTTGAATTTTTTTATGTGCATATTTTAAAGAAGTCGAGGCTGACTTTTGGAGTTTGGAATTGAGAAAGAAGTATGGGTTTTTTATGAAAAGTTGAGAGGAAAATTGTGTAATTTAAATTTTAAAAAACGTTTTGAGTTTTGGTAAGATTTTGGGAGGTAGGGAGGGAACTGAGGAAATGGAGGGGTTGAGTAGCAATTGAGTTATTGTGGTCGAATCTAATGCTCCCTTAGACTAGCTACCATGTGTCTCTAAAGACCACTAACAATCCAAGCCAAGTTGCTGGATCAGCATAGGCAGTGGTAACTCACATGGGAGTCTCACCTCCATTGGGCATGGCGGCCGGAGCAAAGGTTACTGCAACGGAGGAAAGTACGACCGACGGGGTCAGCTATCCTTCCAGGTTGGATAATAATACTATAAAAAATAATACATTGAAATCTAGTCAGCAAAAATCAGAAGTTTACCTATTAAAAATGCTAATTGTTACTTTTTCCAAGTTTGTTGATGATTTTGGAGTTTTTTTGAGTTTGGTAGCTTATTTGCGATTTCTCAAATAGTTCAATGATTCATTTGTACCTTTCCCATTAAAATACTAAAATAAAAATACCAATATATATGTCATTTAAAATATCATAATTAAGGCATTTTAATAATATATTTTTATATATTAATTTTATTTGTATAAAAATAATGAAAAACTAAAGTTAAGTTGAAAAAAAAAATTAATTTCGTTTATCTTGCAATGTGGATCATAGTCTATGGTATAAAAATTCAATATTTGGGCAATCATTACTATAAATTGAATTTGCACACACACTCATATATAGGGATGAGATCGGGTGAGAAGAGGCGCTCAGGTAAAACAAGCAAAGTGATATAGTCGTCAATTTATCCAAATCATTGACTCTATAAAACAAACATTTTTCTGCACGCATAGTATAACATTGTGCACATGTATAGAGAACTAATGCACCTTTAGTGTAAAAAATTGTGTACTTCAAAGTTAAAAAATTTATCAAAATACCACCACATTTTTTAACTTATAGTATTATATGCACTTATAATATAAAACATGTACACCTATTGAACAAAACTTGTGCACTTCAAAGTTATTACTCTTTGTACTTGCAATATTACCTTGTGCACTTGTAGTATGAAATTTATGCAACTGTAGTATTGAACTTTTGCACTTGCAGTGTAAAAATTGTACACTTCAAAGTTTAAAAAAATTACCAAAATGTCACCATGTTTTTCTT
>CM008333.1:32328511-32355449 GCA_002525835.2 Ipomoea batatas | reverse complement strand
GAATGAGGGAAAGTGGCATGAATGATGAAGTGGTGTAGGTGGATGATGTGTTATGAAGCAAAATGACAAAAGAATGAGGGAATCATGGAAAGTGGTGATAAAGACAAAAGCAAGGAGTAAATCAAGAAAGAAATTATGGAAAGTGGACTGCTCAGTGCCCAGCACATTTTCGGCCAACAAATTAATGAAAGTGAACTCCAGCACATTCTCGGCCAACAATTTTTTTTTTTAAAACCTCGGCCAACAAATTAAACCTTCCATATTTTATCAAAAAATACTTACGGAGTATAATTTATTTGTAAGTTAAAATAATTTATAAACTTTACCAAACAGATTCATTCGTTAAGGCAATAGCAATATGGAGTTATATTTTACGCCAACCATTCTTGAGAATGTGAATTCCATACAGTACTCAATTTGCATTCTTGCAACTCCTCTGTATGTATTTTAGTACACCTCTGGGCTCTGGCAAATCCTAGTTTTATAGCATGTTAAACAACAAAACTGAAACTAGACTAATCAAATGAAGTAATAAGGTTGTACCCACTCCTGTATAGTCGGCCATTAACAGAGAGTAAAGTATAAAGTAGTACGTACTAGTGATGACAAATGAGATACTCGTCATTTGATTGTAAATTGTACTGACCTATATTATTATTTTTCAAATTTTTAATATATTAATTATTATTTTAGGATAAGGATCGAAATATTCTAACTCAATAAAATTCATTATGGAATTCAATCGATAAGATCTGCTAGCCTGATAGTCTAAGCCAGTCTAAGCCACTTAAGTCAATTCTTTACTATATAAGTGATGTGGAACAATATATACATGCATGTTGTACGTGAGCTCACATTTAGTATTTTTATTACATTTTAAAATAAAACTTTATTAAATATATTAATAAATTTGAGAAAAACAACACTTTATTTTTTTTGAATACTACTAACTCTATTACAATGCAATATCTGTTCATAACTACTTTCTCAACCAATTGAAGCACAAGAGTCAGCATTGCTACCACTGAGGCTCGAACCCACCATCTCTCGTATAAAGGGAAGGGTTTGATGCCACTGGACTACAAGGTTCTTGGCACGTTCTGTGTGTGTATAACATTAAAAAAACTAAAAAAAAAGTTAAAATAAAATTAATTTCTAAACATGGAAGAATTTTTTTTTTTTTGAGTTATACTGACTCTATTAGGAAGAATTTAATAATATTTTGGTTAAATTATTAGAATATAAAATAATATTATAATAATTTTTGAAGTTGGCCTATCAGGCTCACGAGCCCGCATGAGATAGTCTAGGATTGAAAAATTCTAGCCCGCAAAAAATTGTAACTCGCAATTGGGCGGGCCAGCCTACATTGACAGTTGACACCCCTACTTATAGGGACTAAAATTTCAAAATTCAACGGTCAAAAGTGTCATTTTCCAATAAATTTATTACAATTCAAAATAAATAAGTAGGGGTGTCAATTTACTATAAATATTATAGTATACTATAAGTATATTAATTATTTATAGTTTTTTTTATCAAAATTATTATTTATTTATTATCAAAATTATTATTTATTTATTATTGTAAACACACAAGTTTATTAAAATTGAAAGTTTACATTGTTAATTTGAAAATGTCAAAAAATTTAGTTGAGTACACCGCGATAAACTTTTTTTTGGAGTACTATTGACTCGGTTACAATATAGTATATGTTCATAACTACTTTCTCAACCTACTGAAGCACAAAGAGTTAACAGTTGCCTCCACAAAGACTTGAACCCACTCCTATCATCCATGGGAATGTAAACCGACACCCCGATAAACTTGATTCTCCAACATTTTAGAATTAGAGTCAAAAAGTTTGGACCCAACAAAAAATGTACCAATTAATTCAAAATGATAAACTCAACAACCCGCTCAAAAATAGACAATTCTTATTGATATCCCTAACAACAAAGTTTTTCAATGCAACTTGAATTATTGAAGACCAAAATCATTGGCCATGGAAATGACTTCCTTTTGAGAACTCTTTCTTTGTTTTTTCTATTTCTTTATTTTTACCTTTGTTTTCATAATTGAATATATATACTAACGTAAATATTCAATGTACTTTGCAAAATATAGAGATTTTTAAAGTTGAGAAAGCCACATGAAAGAGAGAGGAAAGAGAGAGAAGGAAGTGAGACTTCCTGCAAATGAGTGATTTTTTTAATCTCTATCGTCTTTAGTCTGCGTGGCTCTTAACACTGTGCCCAAAGGGTCCCAAACCTTTGACAGTAGCTTTTTAAAAAAAACATTAGAAAACTTTTTCATACTTTTTCACTAATCTTATAATCAAATAAATGTACATGTTTAATATAATTTTTTTTATAGTTCTATCTTTATTTTTATTATCTAAATATATAATAAAAAATTTATTTGTGCATCGCATGGGTAATTGGACAATTATTTGCTTTAATTCAAGCAAGGAAAACATTAGAAAACATAATCGGTCCAACAACTTTTATCAATTGCGCTATATAATATTTGATGTTATAATTTATAGGCAAAAGGGTCAAGTAGGCCCATGTACTACCATTGATTGTTCATCTAGCACCATGAACTAAAATATGGTCCATCTAGGCCATTATACTCTTAATAATTTTTCATCTAACATTTTTAGACTATTTATAACAAGTTACCTATCTAATTTGATGACATGGAAAAATAAAATTAGAAAAAATGATGACATGTTATTTATGTGGATGTTTTGGATATTTTACCCTATTTCATTAATGAAGAAAATGATTTCTTGCAAAGAAATATGGTTCAAATCAAAGTTGTTATATAATGTTTGAACTACAGTGTACTGCAGTACTGTGTATGTATACTTGTAGTGGGGTATTCAAAATTGTTCGGCAATGAAATTCCATGAAAATCGATATATGAAAATTAAATATAATAACTTAAGATATTGTATTGGGTAAATTTTATTATTTTTTAAAAAATAATTTAATTTTCATATATCGATTTTAATGGAATCTCATTGTTGAACGACATTGAATAGCCTGCTATACATACACAGTACACTGTAGTTGAAACTTTATATCGCAACTTTGATCTCTGCCCTATTTCATTGTAGGAAATCATCCAAAAATACAATATCTTAAGTTATTCAATTATCCAAAAATCCAAAAATATTAATTTATTTTTAAAATAAAATAAAATTTACCGAATACGATATCTTAAGTTATTATAAAAATAATTTAATTTTCATATATCGATTTCCATGAAATCTCATTGCCAAACGATAGTGAATACCCCACAATACATACACTGTAGTTAAAACTTGAACTAATATCATTTTTGGTCCCACGACTTTTGAGGTCTTATCACTTTTGGTGCACAACTTTAAATTTTTTCAATGTTGGTACCTAACTTTGTTATTTTTATCAGTTTTGGTCCTTCCGACCAAATTGATAGCAAAATGTTTCAGAATTTTATATTTTAAGGACAAAATCATTATCCCAAAGAAAGATCTTCAATATCTAAACAAAAGAAAAATCATATTAAGAGAAAAATAAGGATTTGTCAATCGTCGATGCGATAAATTTCACAGATCTCTATCTAGTTTCTGTCTGTCTTCCCCATTATTTGTGCCGATAAAACACCTATAAATATGATTTTACAGTGATTTTGTTTAGATAATGAAGACGTTTCATTGAGATGATGATTTTACCCTTAAAATATAAAATTCAACAACATTTCACCGTCAATTTGGCCGGAAGGACCAAAACTGATAAAAATTATAAAGTTAGGGACCAAAATTGAAAAAATTTAAAGTTGTGCACCAAAATTGATAAAACTCAAAAGTCGTGGACCAAAAGTGATATTAATTCTTAAAACTTTATATAGCAATTTTGATTTCTACCATATTTCATTGCAAAAAATTATTTTTTTCATTAATGAAATAGGGTAGAAATCATCCAAAACATCCACATAAATAACATGTCATCATTTTTTCTTATTTTATTTTTTCATGTCATCAAATTAGATGGGTAACTTGTTAGAAATATGTTAAAAATGTAAGATGAAAAATTATTAAGAGTATAATGGCCTAGATGGACCATATTTTAATTCATGGTGCTAGATGAACAATCAATGGTAGTACATGGGCCTATTTGATCCTTTTGCCTAATTTATATAATTGTATCGATCCAAATATTCTTAAAATATTATAACAAATCCATTCCGTGCAACGCACAAACAAAAATACTAATTATACTATAATAATAATACAATATAAATTAACGTGGGGGACCTAAATAAACTAAATCCCATGTGGTTTTCAAAAAAAAAAAAAAAAGATAAATCCCATGTGCACTAAGCACTATAGAACAAAATATTCCAAGCTCAAAAGCACTGCCCCACGTCCCTAAAAACTGGATCCATTGTCGGTTTTGCCCCAAGAGAAAAGGAAAAAACACCCGCATGCCCTCTCAAATAACGTTCCTTTGTCAGCCTTGTGGAATGACTTTAAAATTCAAAAGCAAATCCCATGTGCTAGCCAAAATTCCAAGGAGACAGAAGGTGGAAAATTAATTAATTATCATCCCAACGCATAAAGCAGAAAAGATATTCCATTTCCTTAAAAAGTGCTTGTCTATGTCCATTACTGATATTAGTGCGCATCAACTCCACGACCAATATCTTAAAGACTGCCGGAATTAGCATAACGCCGGGAAGGAACTCCGGGACAAGCAGCCGCAACAACCCAAAACAAGGAGATAACTAAAAGATCAAATAACTGAAAAACAAGAACTCTAGAAGAACAATGAATCAATATGAATCACCATACATCAAAGAATCCCCAATGACCTTGTGGTCTAGTGGCATCCGGTTGAACCCCATGTGAAAGGGGTGAGTTCAAGCCTTTGTTGAGAGGCTGCTGTCTGTAGGTTGCAAAAGCAATTTATGAACAGATAATATATTGTAAGATTGCAAAAGCAGTTTATGAACAGATACTACATTGTAACATTACAAAGGCAGTTTATAAACAGATACTACATTGTAACATTAAAAAAAAAAAAAAAAATCCCCAAATGAGGAGTCAAACCCATCTTCCGAAGAGTTCCCTTGTCAGAAGCTACACTCTTCCCTTTTGGATTATTTTCAAGATTAACCGAATGCTCTTTTGGAGGGGACTCATGACTAACATGAACATCAGGGCTTTTTCCATTATCCTGCATAACCAAATTCTCTTTCGGTGGGGACTCAAGACCCTCATTACTATCTGGACTACCTCCATTCCCATTAACCTCAGGAGAACTTTTGGACCCAGCTGAAATGGACGGCTCAACCACCTGTGGATTAGGGATGTCTATTACTCTTTGTTTAAGTTTATTTTCCACACGGCTAAGAGGACACTTTTCTGTGATGTGCATGGCACTGCCACAGCGAGTACATAAAGATGGTAGTACTTCAAACATAACACTTTGAATAAAAGAATTACCTCCAAGCAGATTGATGGTAACTTGATTTAGCTGAAAAATTGAACAACCCACTTCAACTAAAATGGGGAGCTTGCGGCAGTCATCAAATCCCAGGGAGGCATCATTAGGAGGAGAGTGAAGAAATAATCTTTTATAAAAATAGAACAGGACACGTGGTCATTTGCTAAAGCTTCACATTTGCATTTTACTCCCCATGATTTAATAAGCTCATCAATTGCTTTCATCCCCGAAAATCTGCCAGCAAACCTCCCAAGAAGACGAAACAAATTTGTTTCCTCCATTACTAAGATATCTTCCTCCTCCAGGTCCACAACTCCTTCAGAAATTCTGCAGAATCTTCCACTTTCTCTTTTTGCTTTTGGCCCAAATATGCTCCATGTTTTCATGCCTTTTGTCTTCCACTTTTTGACTCCACCACCATATGTTTTGTCTTTTTCCATTTGTCACCATTCTCATCCTACAAATACCACTAAAATTTGTCATGTTAGGGATAAAGAGAGTCTTTTGATGATCCGACCACCAGTCTCCAAATCGTAGACCCCGTTTACATTTACAAGCAAATGATTCATACACGCAAAGTTAAAAGTACAACCGACACAAGCGGGGTCGGTCTCCCGATCACACTCCACAAACAAACAACTACGACTATGGAGGACAAAACAATCATGGATCTTGACCACGCGATGAGGAAGGACCCATCGGAGGCTTCTTGAAGGGCTCTAGACCAGGAGGTGTTAGATCTTCGGGCAGAACGGTACGAACCGATTCCCAATCCTCAGGGAGAGCAATTTGTAGTATGTGATACAAAGTTTGTTGCATGCCCCTTGTTCAAAGTTTGTTGCATGCCCCTTGTTCCCTTGAGATAACCCCATGCAGTCACCTTACGTATCATCGCTGATATCACTGGGTCTTCTCGGAACATATGGAACAAAGGGATGGCCGCATCCTCGGAGGGACATAAAGCAGACAACAGACCGGGCACCTCGGATGGTCGAGATACGAAATAAGCAAAGGCATCTCGACGAAACTGGTCGGAATTTGGATACTGTCCTAAGGAATAGAGTTGGGCGTCCAAATGGGATATTTGTTCTCGACGAGATTCGAGTTGATTTTCATGATCCCTCACGAAAGATCATGCTCACTTTTAATTTCGTTGTTAAATTATCATTGGCGTTGCACTTTTCATGCTTTCGTGCTCACTTTTCGTCCCTGATTTATACTAAAACTGTAAATTCCATCCCAAATGTTTTATTAGTAAATAGAAAAAAAGTGCAACATCAATGATAACTAAAGGACGAAATGTAAGTATGATCAATACTTAAGGACGAATTGTACATAACGTATAAACGAAAAGTACAATTTTTCCTTTCTGTGTTTTTTTTTATAAATAATTTAAAATAATTTTACAAACATATTTTAATAATATAAAAATAGTTATTTTAAATAATTAAAAAACAAAATTAAAAAAAAAAAAAACAAATAGTAGGTAGTCCCCAAGGGACGAAGTTTTGCTTCTTTTTTTTTTTAAATTATTAAAAAATTATTAAAATCATTTTTAAATTTGATAGCAGGACCAAATGTGATACAGATTACAAAGTTTTGCATCTAATTTCAGCCCAATGAGTAGTGACCTACTAAACAAGTCATTTAGGACTTGAACATTTTTACCGGTTGAAGAGGCTCTAATGGAGCTTCTTTTACTTTGGGGGCTCAATTGCACTATCCACTATACTTAGGGGGCAATAATTGTTATTCTAGTTATTACACAAGGACATTTTAGTTTTTATACCACTTATTTCCTTCTCATTTCCAATAATTGAATTCATCCCAAACTTATTCTTTTACCACCGAATTATAATTTTTTTCCCTCTAATTCCTCCATTCCAACCAATTGGAATATGTCTGTGTCTCATTCTACATGTCTCTTTGTGTTTCCTTAATGTAGAAGTTCCATATTGGAATATGTCCGTGTCTCTTTAATGTAAAAGTTCCATATTATTTTTTCCCATATTTAAATCCTTTTAAAAGACCATAACATTTTGTCATTTGAATACCATCTTCACGACTCCAACATTTGTGAAAAAAAAAAAAAAAAAAGTCTACCCATCAAAGGTAAGTTCTTTAGACTTATGTTTCTTCACCAATTATGGCAATGGTATTAGTAGTTTGGGTATTAGTAGTTTGGTTTAAAGAGACGAGTTGTACTACACATACTCTTAAATTCTACTCCCTAAATGGCAAACAGACATGGGTTATTTAGTGTAGCATACTAGCATATAGCATGTGAGAAAGAGTACAAATTGAGAGTGTAAAGTGGAGTACACCAAATATTTTCCTAAAGAGACAGAATCAATCACGGATAGTCTGACAGTAAAATATGTCAATTATCAAACATATTGCATATACAATACACTGGCAGTCTGGCAGTAATATACTATCATATATATATATATATATATATATATATACTAATTCAGCTTTGCATCTAATCCATACATACTTCTATTATTCTATAGTCTATAGATTGTAATATACGAAAATATAAAATATGTCAATTGTCAAATAATCAATGAATCAAACATATATTATATATACACTGGAAAAAAAAAAGTCGGTAATTAAAAAAATAAATTTGAAATAGCCTTTGCAGAGCAATTACACTACACTTTAACATTACTATTGGGTAGCCTGGGAATAGTATTTAATTTTTTGGGTAGTTTTTTCATATAAGTTTGACATTGCATATAAAGGGGGAAAAACACATTCCGCTACTCTAATGAAGCATTAAGATAGAGAAAAGTTAAAGTGAGCGTGTACCTTATAGTTATACAAAGAAATCGCGATCGAATCCCTCAGAACAGCTTGCTTCCGCCTCTTGAGTTTAATAACATTCTTGAAATGAAACCAATACCTAAAATCACTCATATATAAAACCATTTCAATATAAAAATGAAATCGTGATTATAGGACTTGTTGTTTTGGGGTTGTATTTGACTGTTTTCTTGCTAAGTTGGCACTGTTCTTTTCTGCTGAGAAGCCAGAAATGAGGCCATCAAAGGATTTATATATGCGGATGGTTAGGGCATCTATTGGAGCAATGTGAATGACCGGTTTACCCTCTTGACCACAGTAAGATTAAGGGACTATTTACTAAAGTGAAAATTATGGACTTTTCTCAAAAAACAGAAAATTAATGAAGTGAAAAAAAAATAAAAAATTAAACTTGTTTATTAAAATCAATTCTCCATTCTCCACCTTTTCATTCGTATTTTGCTATAGTTTTTTTTTTTTTTTATAACTTATAGCTTCTTTTAAGATACAAATAAGTTAGAGCTCTATTTGGTAAAATCTTTGGAACTTAAAACAATAGGTTATTTGGAAATGCTCCTCCAAATAGGGTTTCAAAATAAGCTATAGGCTTTTAATATTTTCTTTCCTTTTATCTTTATTACTAGTTTTTCTTATGCGCAATGCGCAAAAAATAGGTGTTCAATATTAATATTTTATATTAAATTTTTAAATTTATTTAGATTTTTTCTATTTACATTATTGTAAATAATAATAATAATGTAAAATATTTTTATAAATTTTATATTTATATTTTAGAAAATAACTAACATTTTTTTTAGCAAGATGCTTGAACCCACTCTCATCATCCATGTGAGAGTGTAAATCAAGACACCAGACGCCACTAGACCACAATGTCTTTAGCAAAAAATAACTAACATATAACTCCAATATATAATATGTATATATTATTATTATTGAATAAAATAATAAAATATATAGTGGATGCATGTGCATGGTAACAATAGTGAAAAAGATAACGGAAGTTATAACTGTAGATGTATGTTTGTCTAATATATTGTAAAGTACAACTTTTATACCATAATGTACAAAAAAATTTAACAGAAAAAATGAACATATATGAAGGATATAACCTTCATTTACACTTATTATGTTTTTAGAATTTACAAAAACAACATCATTTACCCTTATTTAATCAAAACCCTAATATATGATTTTTTTTTCCTAATATCTACTTTTTTTTCTAGAAACTTTTCTCCTCTCAAGTCTTTAATGGAAGAACTCACGACTAATTTTACCAAACACCTTAATGGGATGTTAGTCATAAATGTGATATAGATTTAGACCTTAAATTGCAATATATATATATATATATATATATATATATATATATATATATATATATATATATATATATCATTATTTAAATTTGAATTTATAAATTCATTAAAAATTGTATGTTTATGTCTTTTTACACTTATCTTCTTATTTGGCAGCTAATTTTACCAAATAGCTTAATTTCAATCATTTAGTTTATTAAGAGTTAATACCACAAATGACCCTCTTACTATTGGGGTAGTACTCCTTTTATTCCTCAACTATCAATTCAACCAAAACACATACCTTGACTTTCATTTTGTACCACAAGTAGTCCTTTGTTAGTTTTTTTGTTAAATGGGTGTTAATTTTATGGGTGAAATCGTCAAATCAAAGCATACACTAGTGAAACCCATCGTGATGTCTAACAGTGAGTATCATGAGAGAAATTCCGGCCTGCACCGCCGTCTCCACCGATTGATTAGCGTGTAGAGAGGTTGGGTTGAAGATTGCAGGATTCTCATCGCCGATGCCCTATTCCCGGTTTGTGAAGATGGCAGGATTATCATCCATGACCTTGACGGCGACGGGAACATCATACTTCGAGCCAGGAATTTTCAGAAACATTCAAAGCTGCCTTGACCAAGCTAAGGCAGAGAGAAGAGTATAATTTAAGGTGGCACGGTGGAGGACATAGTAAGAGAAGTGGTAAGGAGGCATTGACATAGGCAGGTGACGCAATGGCATGGTGAGAGTATAAAAAATCAAATTGTAACAACCATAGCGAACGGCGATAACGATAAAATGTTGATTAAATGAAAGAGAGCGCAACATCACTCCGAGAAGAAAGCTACTGGAGAGTTCTAACATAATGTTTTCATTGAAGAGAAGTAAAATTGACTTCCAGAGAAGGAAGTTACATGTTGTTTATATACATGGCGGAAACAGAAGAAGAATACCAAAAATACAGATATGCACTTAGCCTGTAATGGTTTTATTTTTATCCTCTAACACACTCCACTCACCGTTTACTGCTAAAACTGCTTCAATCATTAATGGGCTGTGATGCAGAAACACGCTTCCATCTCATCATCCTTCTTCATGGCATTTAGGGAATTTATTTTAATTTTAATTTGTACCGACATCTTTGTTGTTCGCTTGTTTTACAGTTTTCAACATTGTATCAACAAGTCCGCTAGCTCGGATGGACTTGTTGTTAACTATTTTTTTTTTTGTAATCTTTTATTTGACGATAATAACCTTAAATTTAACACTCAGTTAACAGAAAGACTAACGGAGGACTAACTATGGTAAAAAATGAAAGTCTAGGTATGTGTTTTGGTTGAATTGAAAGTCGAGTACCAAAAGGAGTACTACCCCAATAGTGAGAGGACCATTTGTGGTATTAACTCGTTTATTAACTACTAGTTTTTTTTTTAATTATGCATACCAAACAGAGCATATCTATCTCCACCAATGCAATTTTCTATCACTTTTAACATGTCACATCACTAAATTTGCAATTAATCACTATTCACTATCAATTCATGCAATTCTTTCTCATCTTTTAAATTCGGTCCAACTTTCACATCACTTTATAAAAAATTATTTTTATCAATCAAATGATAATAATAAAACAAATAATATTAAAAAATATAAAAAGGAAAGAAAATGTCATGTTGGATTTGTTAAATGTACTTGCATGGATGCATAGGGTCTTAGAGTGACACCCCCTAATAACCAAATGCAATTCTAAAGCAATAATGAACTTTACCTAAATCAATTAGGTGCTAAGACTTTTTAAAATTACAATTAAATCAATTAACATTTTATTTTAGTGCAATGAAACGCAAAAACAGATTATTGACCTGTGATAGCAGGTCGCTAAGTTTCCGACACTATTTTCGTCCAAAAATCAACCGCTTGCGACCATCGCCGGTCACCTCCGACGACAACCATTTGTGGTCACCTCTCCGGAGAAAGTATATACATACATACATATATATGCTAAGGATCCTTTGAGAACAATACAATATGAGAGAAATAAGAACCAATATTAGTCTTACATATGTAGAAATTCGATGGGTTTGATCATATTAAAAAACACGGTGACATTTTCATAATTATCATCAACTTCATTATGCAAACTTGAATACTTAAATGTATAATCTTTAACAACTAAAATTGTAAACTTGGTAAATTTTATAAAATCAACGAAAAAGCTAAATTTTAAATCTAAATCATAAATGATATATTTTAAACAGTAAAAAGTGAACGACTAAATCAAATAAAAATAAAAACTCAATCATAAACTCTAAAATCGAAGCACTAAGTGTAATATATTTTCACATTTTTGTAATTAGAATTTTTTTAATACTAAATATATAAAATATTAATACTAAATCTACAAATCTGAAAAATTCTGCAAATTATGAGCGAAACCTAAGGTCAAAATCTAGTTTCAACTATAAGCATGCAGATTTGGAGCAGTCACGTCTTGACTATTTGCAAGTGAAACTAATGGTGCTCAGCCGGTCACTATATGATTTTGAGTATTGAAATCAACAAGTATTACTGACATGTAGACATGTAGTGGTGGAAATAGAGTTTAGAAAATTAGACCTAGACTTATTACAAAAATTTAAAGTCTAGGTCTGAGTTTGAATTTGTATATAGGTTTTTTGTTAGGCTCAGTCTACGATTGACTTAATTTGGCCTGAAGTCTTTTTAAAAGTCTGTGTATTATTTAGGTCATTAAAAAAGCTTCAAAGTCAGTCATACTTTGAGCCTATTTAAAACGTACAAGTTAAGACTTTTTAAAAATTTTAATAAGTATATCTAAATAATTTAAGAAATATACTTAATACATAATTATATAAATATATCACCGCAATGCAAATATAATAACATTAAAATATAAAATAAAATGAAACAAGTCATGACTTCAGTATGCTCGTTAACTTGTTTATAAATAACTTAAATTGTATCATTATTTGTTATCCTATGTAATATCATAAATAATAAACATTCAACTCAGTCGCAACTAGGGGTGAGCATCGGTTGGTTTCGGTCGGTTTTTGGTTAATAACCGAAATAACCGAAAATTTGACCGAACCTTCATAACCGACCGAAAACCGACCGACCAACCTTCATAACCGAAATAACCGAAACCGACGGTTTTCGGTCGGTTAAATATAACCAAATTTTTTAGTAAAATAGCTATATTTATTTTATTTATTTGACTAATGTGTAAAAGAATTAAATATTTAAGGAAAAAAAACAATATCTTAATATTTATAATCAATTAAAATTAATGTTTTCAAGTATAATAGTAGTTTAGTGTGGTAAATATAAAATGTGTAAAATGTGAGGTATATTTATTTGTAAATATATTTTAGATGCATAAATAAAAATTATGTACTGGTTTATCTTCAAAAAAAAAAAAAAATTATGTACTGGTTTCAATTTTATATACTCCAAACAATATATTGATATGTTTTGAAACAGTGAAAGTCTAGTAGTTAAGAAATAATAACTTATATTGCTTTTACATTTTTTAAGTTTTCAATTAGAACTAACAATAAAAAGTGTCCGAAGATGTTTTTTAGGAAACATGTTATTTATACATTATATGGTTAACAAATGCCGTGCAATCTAATAAGTAATTAAAATCAATATAATAGACTATAACTTGCAAAATGTAAATGAGATGAAGTTATAACTTACATATATTTTTTTCTTTAGATTAACCTTCGGTTTTTCGGTCGGTTTTCGGTTTTCTCTTGAAAATCCGATAACCGATCGAAAAACCGAAATAACCGAACTTTTGTTGCCTTGATAACCGAAACCGAATCGAAAATCGAAATATTCGGGCGGTTCGATTTTCGGTCGTCGGTTTTTCGGTCGGTCCGGTTTTTTTGCTCACCCTAGTCGCAACATTTCATTAAATATTATAACAATAAGAACAGTTAATAAAAAAAATTAAACAAGAATAATACTTACAACATGATTAGCAGCGATGTTTATAGTTGAATCATAATTTAATTTATAATGAGATTTTGGAGGTAGAAGGTTAGAATTTTATAATGATATATACTTGGGGTTATATTGTAAGTTATATATATATATATATATATAGCAGGTCTGAAGGTCGGGCCTAGTATATATAAGTCTAGCCTGTTTAGTTTAATAGGCTTTGGTTCAATATTGATATTTTTATTTTTTAACTAAACGAGTTAGGCCTTAATTAGGTCCAGGCCCCTACAACTACAAGGGGTCTGGCCTATTTCCACTACCAATTTATATCGTGGACCAGTGTTCATAGTGCATTGTGGACCCTGGTCCAATACACAGAATTTGACTCCATAATGCACATAATTCATGTTCATAATACACATACATAAACACAATATAATGAACATGAATTCTAAACCGGTCGCCACTTCGTTGGCGGTTGCCGATCGTTGGTATTTTATCTAACTTGCCGGAATTTGGTTGGATATTTGTCAAAAGTTCGCCGGAATTAACTGGAACCCTAGTTGACCTGCAATTACAAGTCACTATTAGGTTAGTGGGTTTTATTGCTCCAAAATATCATGTTTGTAAATTTTATTGCAACTTTCAAAAGTTTAAGAAATTAATTGACTTCTTATTTAAAGTTTGATGGTATATTTGACCATTTTTCTTTTTAATGTTAATTGCTAAGAAGAAGAATTTAATATATACGATAAATATTGTACTTCGTAGAAATTTCCAGATTGCATTTTGTGGGCGCTAAATGCTTTTTTTTTTTTTTTTTTTTTGAAACCAAATGCTTTTTTTTTTTTTTTTTTGGAAATAAAAACCAAATGCTATTAAGTCTAAATCATGGTGTCTCCCACTCCCGTGGGGTCACCTCTAACCAAGTTGTGTTAGAGTAATTTCAACAAATTGATGTTTTTTTTTCTCTCTATTTTTGAGATGTAAAGTAGGATAAAGGTGTATGGAAATAATTTAAAATAAATGAAAAGTAAAAATAAAAAAATAAATAACTTGTAGGTCAGTTTCTGGGTGTGACAAAAACTAACATTTATTTAATACCAACCTCATTAGAGATTTTTTTTCCCCACAACTGAAGAGAAGGGAGAAAGCCAAAGACATTGTAGTTTAGTGGCATCCGGTGTCCCGGTTAACACTCTCACATGGATTATGGGAATGGGTTTGAGTCTCAGTGGAAGCAACTGTTGACTCTTCGTGCTTCATTAGATTGAGAAAGTCTCTTTCCTCACACATCCTTCGTCCACATAAGCACCAAAACCTACAAAAACCCTATGCTCATAGATTTCAAATGTTAGGTATTGACTCTAGAATTGTAGGCGTTAATTAAAACAACCAAAATGATATCACCCACTTCTCTAAAGCATAATTGTATTTTTTTTAAAGTAATTATTCTTACGCATGCACACAATTGAATTTCTATAATCAATAATTGTCGTAGTTAGTAGACTATAGAGGGAAAAATGTTGAAAATAAGGCATGTAAAGGTTGAAAATAAGGTGTGTAAAGGTTATATTCCTCACTATATTACATTGCCTACTCATTTTCCAAACGATTGTCTCATTCGCACAAAGAAAAAGAATCTGCGTGTGGCGGCTCTCTGTTTTTCCCCACCACCGATCCGCAAATAACCACAACTCACCGGTGAATCATGGTGGTTATTATTATAATCAAACTTAGTGAGTATAAAATGAAACTAAATAATATATATACCTTAATTTGAGTGCAGTCACACCAATAGTGTAAGGAAAAGTACAACAAAAATAAATTAAAAAACGCATCATTAAATACACATCGTCAAAACACACCATTATCTATGCATAAAATACCACACAGTATTTAGAAATGCACAATTAGGTGTGGTGCATTTGTATGAGTATGTTGTGCGTTTTTCTAACATTATTGGCGCCTTTATTAAACGGTTGCACCAACCGCATGTTAAAGCGCAGTCGCATTTGAGTATAAGTGTATATATATACCTATAGTAGAATTAAAATGATACTCCTACAAATATGTATATCGTCAAATGAACGTGTTTTGCAATTAAAATAATACTTAAGTGTTGATATAATGAACATATTGTACTACGTGTATATGTATAAAAACGTGGATAGTAGATACATGAAGTGTAATTAAATTAAAGTCATATTTTTTATTATAATAATGTGTAAAAAATAAAACTAAAGCAAAGCTTATACCATGGTCCATGTTGTTACATCAACCATGGTTGAGAGTAAAATTTGCCCACAACTCATCACAACTATAATAATTACTATATATATGTGTTTAGAGTTTGTTTATACTACATACCAAATCACCGTAGTTCAAAAATACACATACAATGTTTGCTACACTTCCCCCCTTCCTTGCAATATTTCTTTGCTTGACTTGTGCTTTCACACAAAGAGTTGCAGCCCAAAATCAGATAAGGTGTATTGAGAGGGAGAGGCAAGCTCTTCTGGATTTCAAGCATGGCCTTGAGGATGACTATGGCCTTCTCTCTTCTTGGGGGAGTTCTATTCATCAAAGAGAATGCTGTAATTGGTGGGGCATTCACTGCAACAACAATTCCCATGTAACCATTCTTGATATTCATGCCCCCTTAGATGATCATGGTTTCATACTTCAATTGAAAGGTTCCAAGGTTAGTCAATCTCTACTCCAACTCAAACATTTGGTTTATTTGGACCTTAGTAACAATGATTTCCAAGGGAGTCCTATCCCCGAGTTCATTGGTTCATTTGGGAGGTTACGGGTCTTGAGTCTCATGAACCCTAATTTTGCCGGTACTATTCCTCCCGAGTTAGGAAACCTCACCAATCTTCAGGTTCTGAATATTACAGGAAGTGGTCTAAAGATAAATAATCTCGAGTGGCTCTCTAGTCTTTCATCTCTAAGATCCATTGACTTAAGTGGTAATGATTTTAGTGGGTCGCCAAAAACAATTGTTACCCTCCCTCCTTTCCTTGAGAAATTAGGGTTTTCAAGTTGTTATGGACTTGATGAAACGTTGCCTTTCTCATTGAATTCTTCTTCTCCATTTCTTTCCATTGTTGACTTTTCTGGAAACAATCTCAACACTTTTTCTTCGGTATTCCATTTGTTGCGCAATGTTAGCAAACAACTCACTAGCATCAACCTATCAGGAAATATCCTAAATGGTTCCATTCCTGATGCATTTGGTGACATGAACTTTCTCGAGAGCCTTATTCTTGATTGGAATTTTTTTACAAATGGAATTCCAAAATCCTTTGGGAATTTAACCCATCTACAAATTCTCTCTCTGAGTAATAATCAATTGAATGAATCTATAGCTGATCTTTTCAAAAAGTTATCGGGGAAGTCACTACAAACCTTGGAATTGTCGTTTAATAATCTTAGTGGTGAAATCCCGGTAGATATCAGCATTAGATTTCCATCATTGAGAATATTGCATGTGATTGAAAACCAGTTGAATGGATCATGTTTCACACTACCTTCAAGTCTTGAAGCGTTAGATTTATCTCGTAACAAAATTATAGGGTTGTTGCAAGATATGAAATGTTTTGGACAAGAATGTGATCTTATACATCTCAATTTGGCTGACAATCAAATTACAGGACAATTTTTTGATTTGTCACATTTCCCGTCTTTAACGAAGTTGGATGTTTCTGGGAATCAAATTACAGGACATATTCCCGATCTATCACATGTTTTGTCCCTAACCATGTTAGATTTATCTGAAAACCATTTACAAGGGGGCTTACCAGAAACTATGGGAAAGCTATCAAAGCTTGAAAGATTGTATGTCTCATCAAATTCATTGGAGGGAGTTTTAACTGATGCCCACTTTTCAAATCTCACCAATCTTCAATACTTGGGTTTATCCTTTAATGCAGCTTTGTACTTCAACTTGAGTGATAATTGGGTTCCTCCTTTTCAAATAAAGTATTTTTCTTGTGCAAATTGTAAAGTGGGGCCTCAATTTCCAAGATGGCTACAAAATCAGACTACATTAGATTATCTTGATATTTCTAATGGCAGCATTTCAGATACAATACCCACATGGTTTTGGAAATCCTCGATGAGTTCCAAGAGTTTCTATGGCATGAACTTGTCTTACAACAACATTGGTGGGAGAATTCCTGATTCAGTGACTAACTTCACCGCTGATTTTACATCGAGACTGATAGATTTGAGTTATAATAGCATTTGGGGTCCCATACCATTACTTCCGGATGGTATTTCAATACTTCATCTCTCAAATAACAAGCTTTCTGGTCCAATTTCATTATTGTGCTCGACTTTTGACTATTTTTCTAATTCTATTGATCTTTCTTATAACCAGCTCTCTGGTGAGATTCCTGATTGTTGGAATAACTCTACAAAACTATTAATTCTCAACTTGGGAAATAATCGTTTTTCTGGGAAGATTCCGGACTCTTTAGGCTCAATGTCTATAGTTCAATCATTGCACTTGAGAAACAACCACCTTACTGGGAAATTGCCTTCCTCTTTGCAAAATTGCACATTATTGAAAGTTATGGATTTTGGAGGCAATCAGTTTACAGGGAGAATTCCAGCATGGATTGGAGGATCTTTAATGGATTTGGTAATTGTTAGCCTTCAAGATAACAAGTTCTATGGGGAAATGCCTTCAAATATTTGTTATCTAAAAAACATCCAAATCTTAGATCTTTCCGAGAATAAATTTACTGGGAAAATTCCACAATGCTTCAACAATTTCACTCTTTTGTTGCAAAAGAACAATTCCAAAGAGCTTCAATATGATTTTTCAGATTTTCTAGATCCTTTTGGTGTAGTTTACATAGACAATATTTTGATTCAATGGAAGAACCAAGAGTGGGAATATAGGAAGCAATTGGGACTTCTAAAAAGCATTGATCTTTCAAGCAATCAATTGATTGGAGGTATCCCTGAGGAAGTTTTTGCTCTCAAAGGATTGCTTTCTTTGAACCTTTCAAACAACCATTTGACTGGAAAAATCTTTCCAACAATTTATCAGATGGAAAATTTAGAGGTCCTTGATCTGTCTAAGAATCAACTCTCAGGTGCAATTCCAATAGGTCTTACTCGTTTGAATTTTCTTGCTGTTCTTGATTTGTCCAACAACTCCTTATCTGGAAAAATTCCAACCGGCACTCAACTCCAAAGTTTCAATGCTTCTTCTTATGCCGGAAACAGGGATTTGTGTGGAGACCCACTTCCCAAATGTTTGGTAAATGCTCCCACACAAAACAACAACGATGACTATCAAGAAGGTGATGATTTTTTAGACCGGGAATTTTACATATCCATGGTGATCGGATTTTCTCTCACATTTTGGGGATTTATTGTCAGTTTGATGCTCAAACATTCATGGAGATCGGCCTACTATGGGTTCTTGAATGAATGCAAAGATCGACTCTATCTGAAAATGAAAGTTTATTTGGCAAAGCTACGACAAAAGTTTAGGCACACATGATGATTTGATGGTTGAATGAATGGTAGATGATGATGTATAATTTTTTTTTCTTTTTTTTTTTTTTTGTTGTGAAAGAGTAGATATTTAAACTAATGATGAAATTACACACTGAATTTTTATTTTCTAAAGAGTAACTATTTTAGATAATGTTTTAAAATAAACTATTATTTCAAACCCTCCATATTTTATTAAAAAATACTTACGGAGTATAATTTATTTGTAAGTTAAAATAATTTATATGCTTTACCAAACAGATTCATTCGTTAAGGCAACAGAAAATGGAGCTATATTTTACGCCAGCCGTTCTTGAGAATGTGAATTCCATACAGTTCTCAACTTGCATTCTTGCAACTCCTCTGTACTTATTTTAGTACACCTCTGGGCTCTGGCAAATCCTAGTTTTATAGCATGTTAACAACAAAACTGAAACTAGACTAATCAAATGAAGTAATAAGGTTGTACCCACTCCTATATAGTCGGCCATTAACAAAGAGTATAAAGAGTATAAAAAAGACCAATTAATCCAAAATGATAAACTCAACAACCCGCTCAAAAATAGACAGTTCTTATTGATATCCCTAACGAAAAAGTTTTTCAATGCAACTTGAATTATTGAAGACCTAAATCATTGGCCATGGAAATGACTTCCTTTTGAGAATTCTTTGTTTGTTTTTTCTATTTCTTTATTTTTTACCTTTGTTTTCATAATTGAATATATATTCTAACGAAAATATTCAATGTACTTTGCAAAATATCGAGCATAAGAGTATCTTCACTAGTGGACTTTTCTCGATTTTTAAAGTTGAGAAAGTCACATGGAAGAGAGAGGAAAGAGAGAGAATGAAAGGAGACCTCCCGCAAGTGAGTGATTTTTTGCAGAAATGTGAGTACCGCCTTTAGTCTACGTGGCTCTTAACACTGCACCTAGCAGGCACGTGCATCCCGTGTAACTTCTTTTTTTTTCTTTTTAATAAAATCAATTTTGTTTTATTTTTTCTCATATTTTCTCTTTCTTAATCACCGTTACAAAAACTCTTCAAAAATCTTTTTAAAAAAACAAAACTAATAACATGTAGGAGTACATGTAGTAATAAATGTAGTCTATTACACCTCGATCAAAACACCTCAGCATCCATTTTCAAAAAAAAAAAGGAAAATCTTTCATTTCTACAACAATGGCAAACTCTTCGCAAGATATGATCATGGAGGAAAGAGAAGCGTTAATGGTCTCACCCACGGGCGGACAATCAACTCATAGAACCGCCCATTTTCTAAACCCCTCAATTACCTCCATCCATAACCCCCTCCCCCTACTTCCTCGCCAAAACCCGGCCGCCGGCAAGCCCAAGCTCACCTTCCGAGGGTGGAAGAATAGCGCACTCAAAGATTGGGGAAAATGGGTCGAAGAAATGCGAAATTTGCACGAATCCGCGTGGAAGAAAGCCGGAATCTACGACGCGGTGATGAATTCGACGCACATAATCCACCGGAGCGACGCTCTGATTCTCGGATTCGCCGGAAAATGGAGCCCGGAGACGAAAACGTTTGTGTTTCCGTGGGGAGAAGTGAGTCTCACATTGGAGGATATGATTGTGCTGGGAGGGTTCTCTGTTTTGGGTGATTGTGTTGACCCGGATTTAAGCCCTCTAGGGGATAGGAAATGGGTAGAGATCAAATCTAAACTGCTCAAAGCAAGATCAGAGATATACAAAACTTGTTCTAAGAAAATCACCCATGGTTCTTGGATTGCTAAGTTTATTGGGAGTGGGAGTGAAGTTGAGCATGAGGCCTTTTTAGTGTTGTGGTTAGAGAAGTTTGTTTTCCCCATCTCTGCTTATGACACCATAGGCACAAAGGTTTTGGACATTGCCATCCGATTAGCCCGAGGCAATAGAATCGCCCTCGCGCCTGCTGTTTTAGCCAGCATTTATCAGAATCTAGGGCTAATGAAGGAGGCTCTTGTTGAGAAGAGGGGAGAAGTCATCATGATTTCGGCCCCGTTTCAACTCGTGCAAGTATGGGCTTGGGAGAGGTTTCCATCTTTACGCCCGAATCCCAATTCTGTTGGGCATGATAAGCCAAGGTTCGCGAGATGGGGTGAGGTGAAAATGGAGGCTAAGGATGTGGTGTTGGCTATAGATTCCGCTGGAGATGATTTCTGCTGGCGGCCATATACCTTAGGGGCCAAAACCCCGAGACTTTACAAGGAACAAGAATCCTGGATGTTGGTTGGAGATGGTTTGGATGAAGAGATGGAGGCGCTTGTTAGGTGCTTGAGAGCAAGCGAGCTCGTGGGGGTGGAGAATTGTATCGAGCAGTACCTCCCACACCGCGTGGCAATGCAGTTTGGGATGGATCAGGACGTTCCAGGGCACGTAAGGCGGGCTAACAGATCCCCCGAAACTGCTTGGGAGTTTTACACAAGGCCGGTCCTGGACAAGAAACTGTACTTACCACCGCGGTTGTTTGAGTCAGACGTTACCTTTCGTTACCTGCAGTGGCGGGAGGAATCAGCCCCGAAAAGGGTTGGGATTAAGGCTGTCGTTAAGAGGAAAAGCTGCAAGATTTCAGATGGGGAAGTGTTGAAATCAGAAGATGATCCAATTGAAGCAGATGACCATATCACTCTGGCTCAACTTGTATCAAATCCTGGAAAAACTAGCATCCATATTGAGCCTGCAGAGAAGCAGCCAGAAGAACAAGGAGATGTATCTAAAGGTATAGCTGGAGATGTAAATAATGTGAAAAATGGGAGAAGCAGAGATCTGGTGCATATATCAAAGGTTCAAGAAAAGGGGAAACTTGAAGATGAAGATGATCTATCTGGGAATAGACCTACTGGTTTTGACAGAAGTAATGGCAGAGATTGTAGTGTAGGTACTTCCAAGATTCCTGGGATGGAACTTGAGAAGAGGATTAGGAATCTTGAGAATTGGATTGCTTTAATGAGAAGGAAAATTTGATCATGGAAACAATTAGTCTCAGATATTAAACAAATTGTAGAAACTTTTTGAATTTAATATGAAATTAATGAATTTAAAACACTTGTTGAGTTACAACTTATAAGGAAAACCGCATCCACTATTCGAGGTGTGCACTGCGTAAACCAGTTGTGATCTTAGTTGGCAAAGGTTCATAAGGTTGCCCAAACCAGTTCAAGTCTAGAAACTAGAAAGTCAATAGACCGCTCCCACGGGGAGTTGAATTTGTAATTTTGTGATTATCAAATCAACGAGCTAACCAACCAATTTAACTAGAGTTGTCCCTTGTCATTCTTTGTTTTTCTTTATTCCGAACAATTTTTAATCTTTCTAATACAATTTTAATTTGTTAAATCTAGCATTTTAATTTAATGCTATGATTCCAAACTCAAAAGGCGTTTGATGTATATTGGAGGTGTTTGGTAAATTATGTTAGTAGATTTGACTAGTTGATGACATTATCTGATTGTAGAAAGATGTTTGGTAAATAGCTGATAGTTGAATCCATACAAAATAATTTTCTCAAAACGCTTATCAAAAAAACTACTTTGAGCAACTTTTTGAATTTTAGTGTTTTGGAACAATACGTTGTTACAAAAAGCTAATTAATCAAAGTGTTAATATTGATAGTTTAACCAAGTCAAACAGCTAACTAATAGTGATCAAATAAGACAAAATTAGTTGATAGGCTAACTATATTATGTGTGCACATTTTTACATTTTTATTTAATCTTATTAGTAATGTTACATCCCCTACAAAAATTGCCATGTAAATATACCTTTGATTATTATCTTTATTAACTCCTCATGGTGAGATTGATCAATTCATAAGTATACCAGTAATGTAGGGAGAAATAGCATTTTTATTAATCCAAAGTACAAAATCAAGGTTTTAACTTTATGCAACAAAATCTTATAGTTTAGGGGCAAAGGTTGTATAAGTTCAACACAATTCCATATAGAAACCAATCAACAATCAGCATCAAAATGAAAAATAGAATACTCTAATTACAAATACCTATTGTCCAAACTACAAATCACAGGAAACGTTAACAACAAAAAGTGGGTGTATTTGTGTACATTTTAGAGGTTGTTACTTCAAACAGGCCAAACAAGGTTAACTACTTACCCCTACTTCTCCAGCTTTTGCAGATCGATTTCCCAGGCCGCAGCCAGCTGCAACAAGAGTTGATCAGGCGTTGCGCCTTCCCAATCCTCAGGCAACTCGACTGATGAAGAGACGTCGTGCAAATTCAACACAAGTTCCTTTTTCACTTCGTCCGGGAGACCCAGGACATCAGGTCCATGCTCTACTCCAATATCTACCAGCTGAGAAGGGATAAAAGAAAAACCAACCATCACTTTGCTTGAATTCACAGTAAAAGAGCATCCTTTAAATGATTACCTATTGGACACGTGTTCAACATGACAAGAACAACTAGGGACGTAAGGGATTAAAGCTAATCAACGCCCTTTACCTATTGTGACACATGCTCAACATAACAGCTAGGGGCGTAAGCAAATAAAGCTATTCGGGCTTAGCTTGACAAACGCTCAAATTTAGTTCAGTTAATTTCATGTCAACTTTGAGTAATGAGACCAGCCAGATTCAGATATCATAATACTCTGCTCATTTGGTTCATAAGTGTATATCAATTTTTTTTTCATTTTTATATATTTAATCTATAATATAAGAGAGTTACTTCTATATATTAAAAATAGTAAGAATGGGGTTACATTCTGAATTACTGACAAATTTACAAAATGTATCCATTTCTAATTATTTTTAGTATTTGTCATTGTAAAATTTTCCTATACACACACCCAAGCACAATTATTATTATTGTAGGGTATGAGCATTAATAAGCAATTATGTAAGGCTCAAGCTACTATGTAAATTGAGGCAAAGTTTATGCATCTTTTGGTAATTAACTAAAATATTTTCTAAAGGTGCAAGGAATCTATGGTTCCTTTATATCATTAGAGGAAGTAGTTATATTAGTTGGTAAAGTTCATACCTGCTGAACCCAAGATAAGCAGATGTCCAACAAGTTTTGTTCCATCAGAAACTGAGCAACTGCATGCACAACCTCACTTACTACCTCATTAGACAGTTGGTCAATAACGGGACCTGATCTATCCATTAGCTTTACAAGCAGGAGGTCATCCCCAGTAGATAAAACTTCAGCAAAAGCTGAATCTGCATCACCCGCAACAAGTGCATCCATGGCATTGCTCCAAGAAATCCAGACTGGATCACGTTCTTGGACAATATTACCATCACCTAATGCTTCAGCAGTTAATTCGGGAATAGGTACTCTGGCACCTCGAGCAGTTCCACTGTCGTCACCAGCAACACGTATTGCTTCCAAAGTTGCTTCATCCTTTGAAGCTCGCCAGACACTTCTTGCAGAAGGTCCCTCACCAAACCCAAAAGGTAGAGCTCCCTTGTCCCAAGCTCTTCTGCTACCCACCTGATCAGTCTCATTTTCAGATTTAGGTGACCTGCCATCCATTGAACCAGCCACACCTCTCCTAGAGCCCATGTACACATTCTTACCATATGTATGAAAGTCCCTAGCATCAGTAACTTCAGATCTCCAAGGCGGACCCCTTCCCCTTATCCCTGAAGGAATACCATCAGATTGAACAAACCTGTCTCCAAAAGGAATGCGACCATCGCTACCTGTCACTAGTTTTCCACCACCATATTCTGGGAAGCCATTGTATTTTCCTAAAGGCCTGTTAGATGACCCCTCAAATCCAATCATAAAATTACTACCTCTTCGACCTGCAGATATTGATAAATCTTGTGCCATGTCTTCAACAACTCTTTCAAGACCACGAACTCTGTTCTCAAGAGTCACCATGTTATTATGAGACCCGCCCATGAAATCCTGCACTAGAAACTTCGGGTAAGAAAAGCTGGTAATGAATTCATTTTTGAAGCAGCAGACTAAATGGCCATACCTGCAACATGTTCATGAGGTGAGCCTGTTGCCTCTCAAGTTGCAACAACTGCCTTTGAATAGCTAGCCAGTTTCCTTTGTTATTCAGAAACCCCTCGGACTGCCCACCACTTTTAGCAAAACTAACATGGCTGCTGGATGACTCCCTTTGACTTAGATCAATCCCATTAAGTGTATCTTGCTCTCTGCAACTTGCTCCAGAAATGACTTTCTCAGCATTAGTATATCTGTCATTTGGATGGTTGTTTCCCCTTATCCTTTCCTTTGCGGTGTCACTGGGCTCAGACTCTTCCTCATTCTGTACATTTGATGCATTAAGACATCGACGAGGGACAACAACTTCTACAGGTAAATCACCCGAACCCCTTGTTTCTAGTTTCTGGAAGAATTCTGGGTTAAACTCCTTATCACTCAGAACTGGAGCCTTTTTCTTCAATATCCCAACAGTTTTTTCAGAGATGTTGCCACCCTTGGTTTTGGAAGAAGAATCAGTAGGAGAAGGTTTATTGGAAGAATCTTTAACCACAGTCTCATGCCTCTCACGATTCTGAAGCTCCTTGTTCTCTGATAAATCAGCTGATTCAGAAATTTCACCATCTAAAAGGTTGATACAATAAAATAGTTAGAAAATTAGATGCAAAATGTTACTAACTGAAGCAGCATCCAAAGCTTAAGCTTTTAAACCAAAAAAAAACAAAAACAAAACAAAACAAAACAAAACAAAAAAAAACAAAAACAAAAACAGCATTTAGATCATAATGCAATCACACTACCATGAGATATAGATTTTTGGTCATCTGCAACTCCATCTCCTTTTCCTGCAATTTTCTTCCATAGCTGCAAGGCCTCCAACATACTATCTCTAACAGGTTTTATCTGAAAAAACTCACTCTAATCACTTTTTGTTTGATAAACAAGTTTCTCATAACACAAAGGAAAATAGAGATGATATGAATATATTGCTCCCATAAAAGGATTGAACAATCAAGTTATCAATGCAAGAGAGTCAGATATTTAGCCAGGATTCCCAGGCCTCACAAGAACACAAGATGGGTTAGCAATGCACATGTTCCAATGGTGCTCTAAATAAAAACAAATAACTGTCAGCATTAAAATGCACAAAGATTTCCTTCTATTATTAGGTCTGAAATGTATATAAGCTTCAGAATAGGCATGCAGTTTGAAAATTGAAATAACACATTAAATTTCGTTAGAGTAGACTATATAAGCAAAGGCGAGGTAAAATGAGCCAGTGAAATATGATATGTAATTACTAGCATCCTCTTATAGTCCTATACCGAATTTTTGTGGAATGGTACCTTATCAAACCGAGAAGCTTCAAGCACAGTCAATATTGAAGCAGCTCCATCAGTTACCAAGTTGCTTGAATGCAATGCCAGGACACTTAAAGTATCAGCTGCAGCTTTACGAGTTGCCCACTCTGAGCTGCCAATGCATTCGTGTATGCTCCGCATTAATGATTCAAAATTTTGTGGTGCAATGGCTCCAACCTGCACTAACATATTAGTATAAGGGCTACTATGTAGCGCTATAAGCCTATCATTGCTTTTAAAAATCTAAAGTTTGCATCTTAACAGATCCAAAAAAACTACTCAGTTTGTAAAAGGAGGAAGAACAAGTAGTATTTACAAAGTAATCCTTTGGCACAGGTTTTAGTATGGAGTAAACTCATGAGGTAATGACCTTTCAACCTTGTACCTAAAGCCAAAAACCTAATGCACATGCTTTCTACTTGTACAATTCCAAAAGCAACAAAAAGGTCAGTACCAGAGAGTAATTTCTAAAGAAAAATGCTTGCTTGCTAAAATAAACAGTATAAAGAAATACAGACAATTGCAATCCACAAAC
>CM008333.1:32178634-32193889 GCA_002525835.2 Ipomoea batatas | reverse complement strand
ACAAACATTAAATTTTGTCAAACCACTGACAAAATATATGTATATATGCATGAAAGTTGCATCATATAGCTATTTCCAGGTTTCTTCTCTTAGAAATAAGATGGATGATATTAAGCTTAGACTCCCGTCACAATTTAATTGATCAATCAATACAAAATAAATTGAGAGCCTTTACTTCACCAATATAATTATTATACCATACATAAACTATAATCTACTACATTGCAAAGTGGACCATTAATATATATACACACATTTTTAGTATATAAAATGTTTAATTTTAGTATACTAATGTTCATTTTTAATATATTACCTAAAAATAAACATTCAGTATATTAAAAATGAACACTTATTAGTAATGCATATTACAATATGGATCATGGTCCACAATATAATTTGTAAGCTTTACTAAGCATATGTAGGGTCTAGAGTTCAAATCATGCCAAGAATTTTTTTTTGAAGCTAAGAGTAAAAAATTTAACTTTATCATGAGCACTAATATAAACATTTGAGAGTCTGATGTCAGTTAAATACATCCAGTAATTTACTTCTTGTAAGTTAATTTAAGATGATACTAAGCTAAGTGGTGAAATTGATGATACTAAGGTAGTGGTCAAATTTAAACTTGACAAGTCAAGGAAACATAGCATTGCAGCCACAACAGTACATTATTATTAATTATTAGAATCCTAGTACATTTTACAGATAATCCTACACACTATATATATATATATATATATATATATATGATTTATTATAATAAAAGGAATTTAAGAACCTCTACCTGCATATCTAGAGCCTTGCACCTATATAGCTAGTATTTAATACTATTTCTAGAAATATAAGCAGAAAACACCACATAATCACTCTAGCTAGCTGCAGCTGGCTCTTTCCTGAAGAAACATGAAGGATAGATTGCTGACACATTTTACAATGCTAAACAAACCATTTCACAATATATATAATTAGTCTGATGAAGCTTCTTATGAAAATTGTCTGCTACATATTTAGTCTTTTGTTTTTAGACAATAATGTTTGGGGAAACAGCATCTAGGGGTTTTGGTGTTGAGTGTAGATGTAATCCAGATGAGCCTCTGCAACCACCCTTCTCTTCATGCATTCTTCATCTGTGCTCTCACATTTCTCTAGCCCCATCAGCTTCTGCACAGTTCAAACAACCAAAACTCAGTAATTATTCCAAGAATTTGAGAAAGAATGTATCGAGTTCAGCATCATGTTATCAAAACGTGACGTTGACTGCTACAAGTATCAGAAAATAAAATTGCATTTTACTATTAATTATAGCTTGACTTTCGATAACTGTTTGGCTTGACAATTGGTGTCAGAAATCACAGAAACAGAAAGAAATAAAATTACGACCTTCACTGATAATTATAATTTTTGACGTAATAGTAAGGGCCAGTTATGCCTTCAGTACTACTAGTTATAACTTTTTGTACAGTGATGAACGCTCAGAATGGGAGGGGTTATAAGCAGCAGATAGATACCTCAAGAGAATCAGTGGTTTCTGGCTTGATTAGTTGAGTGTTGGTGCCATTTTCAAGCTTCACTTCCTCTTCTTTACCTTGTTGGTTTGGCAAGAAACGGCCTGCAGAAATCTGTGAGGAAGTGATGAGGAAAACAAAGAGAAGAAGAAGTGCATAGGAAACAGTCTTTTGCTTCATGGTTTTTCAGACAGTGAAACTCAGATTTCTTGACTGGCTATCTGTGTGCTTGTGAGAGAGAGAGAGAGATTGTTGAGGTTTATGGAGAGGGAGAATGTGTGATTGTGTGGTATAAATAGTGCAAAAGGCAGGCCTAGCTTTTGTTTGAGCCCCATGAAACTTGAGAGGCAACAACTCCCCTAGAATTGCAGACACACAATAGTGGGCCCCTCTCTCCATCATCTTTATTTTATGTATATATGCTTCCATGCTCATGTGACAACACACTGATTATTATCTGACCCCCCTACCTAGCTAAGGTTAGTATTTTTGTTTTTTTTTAGTAATTTTACACCTACTTCTATTTTATATTCCCATTTTTATTCTTTTGTTATAAAAATTCTTGCATGGACAGCTCAGTTAATCACATAAAAAAAATTTAAGAATAATGACATGGGATCAAGTATCAACTGTGACAGTGTGGGTGCAGCCTCTCAAAATGAGTGGACTCTTTATGCACAAAAAGTAAAGCAACAATTTGGTCTCACGTTGACTAAAATCACAAGACAAAAACCTAATTTTTTATTATGTAATTGTTAATAAAATTATTAATCAGTTAAATTGTGTCCCGAAATATTGATGGGTGAAAAAGAGAGATAGGTGCTTGGTTTGCTATGGTCATTGTCAAAGGTATAGTGGTCCAGGCAAGGCAAAGAGAACTCCAAAAACTCAATATGTAATTGTGTCTGACAGTATCAAGAAGTCAACCTTTTGGACATGCAAACAACTGTTTCCCATCATAGCCTCTGCTACTCTCTTGGCCAAAAATATTTAATATACCCTAATCTACTTTTCATCTTACCACTTTTAATTATAAATTTTAGCTTTACTCACCGCAACCATTAAAATTTAATGTAACTAGGAAATACTAAGAGCGCAGTTTAACGATGTAACCAAAAGAATTAATAATTTAACATGCATGAAATTGGTTCAATTCCCACATGGTAACAATAGCAAAACTAAGTGGCAACTCCACCTTCATATGACTTTTGTAGTTCTGATGATGCTACTGTGTACCAAACTCCCTCATCTATCATCTCATTATTTATTGCAACAGTGGATTATCTACTATCCACCCTCGAGATGAGCTCCACCTATTTAATCCGAAATTAGGGTTGAACTTTTAACTGTGTTTGATTGGCTATAATTAAATTCTTTTACAGTCTAATTTTCTACCATAATAAATTATGGTGTTTGGTTGAAAGGAATTGCAATTTCATTCTTTTGTTGAATTGCAATTCATGGGTGCTCTGATCTACTGCTTCTCATGAATTGCAATTCGGTAATTGTGGGAAAGAAAAAAGGGACGAAATGACATTGGTTATTATTATTATTATTATTATTATTATTATTATTATTACACAAGGACATTTTAGTCTTTATATTATTTATTTTCTTCTCATCCCTAATAATTCTATTTCTCCCTACCAAACAATGTAATTTGAATTCCTACATTATTGTTTTCCCATTTTCCCATCGAATTACAATTCCCTTCCCCCGGCCCTAATTCCTTCCTTCCAACTAAACGTCCTGTTTGTGCTTAGGATAGTATAGTTTAGTGCGAAGTTCAAAACTATTCATGCATTTAGCAGGAGTTTGGTATGTATGAGGTCTGAAACTAGACAAACTCAATTTACTTCGTTATGATGAGCTTGAGAGACGGGTATATAGAGCTTAGGATATAGTCCAACAAAACTAGAAAACTTGAGTAAAAAAAAAAATCTTGGCATTATTTACTAGGGTGTCATTATCTTTAACTTGATGTCACCTGTGTGGGAGTGCACTGAGCATTTGAATACTGAGGACAACACAAATGCAGAATTTTCTTTGTGGTTTCCTTATTCATGAAGTGTTGTGTTTTTTAAAATAAAAATTCAATTGCTATTCTGCTTTTATTGGGAAATGGATTGAGTATTATTAATACTTAATTGTGTGTCTGCTAAGTGCTACATTCTGACAAATTGGAATACAAAAATGGCATTGGAACTGGTAATAGCATTGACAATTTTGATGTATTCCCTTATAGACTTCTTTAGTATTTAAAATGTCAAAATGCAATTTTTTTTAAAGAACAATATTACCTTTTTCAGTGGAGAAAATTTTACAATCACTATTTACAAATGTGCACTATTACTTTTATATAATAGTTCACATAGCATATGAGAGCGTGCACTAGACTTCGTGCAATAAGTTTATTGTTTTGAGCTAACCGGGCAATAAGTTTTGTTCCACTTATTTGGTCATTCCTTTCATGACCATTGATCAAATTTTTGGTTGAAAAAAAAAAAAAGAAAAGAAATTTAATTTCTCGCCCTGTTTCTCAACTGGTTGAGAGAATTTATTATATTATATGAGAGTTTGTACTGTGTAAAACATACTATTGAGTTATAGTCTGCAAAACTCCGTGTGATGGGTTCAACTAACCGAGAGAGTATTGACAAAAATTAAACTCGTGACCTTTTAGTATAAAAATCATGCTCCATTCACTCAGTCACCTTTTTTTTTTTTTTTTGAACAACAGTCACCTTTTCAATTCGGGCTATTGTATATATATATATATACACACACACACACTTAATGTTAATGTAGCATGAGTTAATAGGCTATAAAAATCGCTATCTCATAACTTAATTAGTTGATTAATCTAAAGAAAAGTTAATAACTCAAATTCGTTAACAGTTATATAATTAAAGGTTTAATTCTTACCATACTGAGACAAATCTTGAGTTTTACTTCTTCTATAACATTCTTGGCCTTTGTGACATACTCTAATATCAATTGTTAAAATCAAACACTTATCAAAAGTTATACTTAATTAAGACTATGCATAACTTTATTTGTTTATAGTTCTATATCAATTACTGCCATGTTTCAATAAATATATATAAAAAAAAAAAAAAAAAAAAAAAAAGCAGATTAAAAGGGCTGTACCCTTGACAGCTAGGACAGTAAATCTTTTGTGTATGAATTACTGAGGGAAAACACAATAATTAGCTAGGGTAAAATTAAAGAGAAAAAGGGTTTTACAGAAATGCTTTTGGTTGGTTCTTTATTATATTCCATTCCATTCCATCCAGTGCCAGCAGGCCTGCAATAACATTATAGGAACTCCCAAGCAACCTCACCTCATCATCTAAAGCTATCTCACAAAAAGGCATCTCTCTGAAAAGATGGAGACTTTGCCCTGCAACAAATCTATCTCCACTCCATTCCTTTTGATTCATTTTGTTCTTCTTTTTCAAGACTATCATTAAACATTTTCAATTCTTGCTGCTGCTTTCAAGATGCCTTCCATACATTATATTGTGATGCCACTAAGCCTTTTAATTTGGTTCCTTAAAGAATACTCACTAAGCTTTTTTGATACTTCTTTTGTATATTGGACAAATCTCTTAGCTTTCTCTATTTGCCCACTTCTTGCTGGTGCTTCAGTGCTTCTCATGGCTATTTCTTTATTTATTTTATTCATTCATGTTTGTTATAATATTTTACTTATAATAGTATTTTGCTTGACTAATAATTGTATTATAATACTCCATATATATTTCAATGTGAAAGTGTATCATAACTTTTGTGAACAAATTAAAATAAGGCAATGGATGGTTTGGCTGGGATTCGATCATGCATCAACTTTGAGTATGGAACAGTTTTAAATCTCCATGTCAGTTGTCCCATCCTTAGAGGTGCTTACAATTCAACAAATAGATTGGTCATGTGCCGGGCAGTGAAAATCTTAAGTTACGCCAAAACAAAAACAATTACTAGTATTTAATCTATACTAATTCTATTTCCTAATAAGAATGAAGATTAAAGATCTTAAATATGATGAAGACTTTTTATTCCACACACAAGGAAAAGGAGGAGTAAAAGAAAACTAAATGAAACGATATAATTATTGAGATTAAAGTTCTGCTCAGTTTATTCTAGCATATTATTTTGGCTTGCTTAGTTCTTTTATAGTTTATTGTAACTGGTTTTCTTTTCTGCTTGTGTACTTTATTTATTTTGCTTCCTTATTGTGAATAAACATCGTCTAACTTACAGCTCTTACATGGTATTAGAGACAACCTCTAGCGATATTCTTTTGGCTTGCTTAGTTTTTGTATATATATGTTGTTGTAATTGGTTTCCTTTTCTTCTAGTTGTATTGTATACTCTATATATTTTTCTTCTTTGCTGTGAATGAACATTTAGTTTACAACTCTTACAATCCTATCATCCCGGCCTACGCAAAAATAAGGGATTTCAAATCATATGGAGGTGTCGAAAGCAAATTAAACACAAATCCACATGATTACTTGCAACCCAATTAGCAGAACGATTAATACAAACAATATTGTTTTAGGTAAAACTTATAATAAATGGTTTTGTCCTCATTTCTTAAAGGATCGAATCTATGCCTTGCCTTTGACTTTCTTATTTCAATGTATTTGCAATAAAATTCTTTATTTAAAAAAAAAAAATTACCTCTTATAGATAACTGACCTGTCCTCTGTTTCACACTACTTTTTCCATTCTCACACTTCCCACTTTGTAAAGATTATTTCCGGTCATTCAATAAGTAACTTTTTATTTGTAATTTTTGAATTCTCAATTGATCAAATTTAGTCCTTTGATCATTAAAAATATACAATTTCACATTATTTAAAAGATGTCACTTTCAATCTATCATGAAGATTAAAAGAAATAAGTATTGAATCAGAAATAAATCTTATGATAAACTTAATAAACAAAAACTAAAAACATGTAATAACTCAAGATATCAAAGCTAGAATTAATAACTTATTTTATTCCCATTTTTTTCTTTCAATTTCATTTCTCTCTCATATTGCCTTTCATATTCTTCTAACTTCACCATAATCTCATTATATAGAAATATTTCATCGATGTTATAAAAGTTTAGTTCTGGCTAAGTTTTAGTTTGGCCTATTCCTTTCATGGATCTTATTTCAATAAGAACTTATTGAGCCGATCCACTTATATGTCTTGCTTTTATTGTTATATCGCGAGTAACATGGCTTGACAAAAAATGGATAATGATTTATTTTTTTTGTCATTTACGTTTTGTCACTGACTTGAATCACTTGATAGATAATTTGATAGGCCAATCAAGTACTCTATACATGACTTTGGCAAATTATACCATGGACCAGGGTTTACCTTGCATTGTAAACCCTGATCCAAAAATAATCTTAAAATTCTGTATTTGTAGTTGACACATTTTTTACCTGTTGTATAAAGTTTTTATACCTGTAGTTATCATATTATGTGTCAGCAATTATCAAATTATTTATTTACATGTCAAAAACTGTTAACTGCAAGTACATAATGTGTTAACTAAAGATACAGAATTTTTGTATCAAATTCACAATGCAACATGAACCATGGTTCATGATATAACAATTGCATAACTTTATTGGTCAAACGTATCATGGGTTTTTAATAAAACTTAACGGAAGGATTTAGGTGTAATTTGATGATAAATTGCTTTTCTTTTTACATAATAAATGTGAATTTGGTGACAGAATTGGGCCAGATTATATGGATCCTCTTTATTTATTAGATCAACAGACTGAATATTTTAAAACCTAAGTTTCAAGTTGGGTATTGATATTGGGCCAGCCCAATATATATCACATCCTCTTTCTCTATTAGGCCATATCATTAAACGTAGTCTAGCCCATATAAAATTTGAACGGCAAAATAATGCACCAATTTTTTAAAAAAAAATTATTAATAATGTCATACGTAGTATTAAATATTGTTTTGAAATAATAGAACAGTAAAGAATGAGAGAAGGGAAAAGATCTTTTATTGATAATTTTAATATGTATATTATATTGTGTATTACAAATAAAATATATGATCTTAATATATACAACATAAACTTAACCCTTCATATCTACAACATAAATGAACAACATGAATGAAGAAGATGAAGAGCTGGCAATATAAAGGTAATGAAATAATGGCCATCAATACATATAAAAGTAAAAGTTTATATAAATAGTTCAACCCAAACCCAAACCTCTAAGGATCATAAAAAATAGTTACACTTTTAGTTAACATATTACAAGCAACGTCGTTTCAAATTAAGGATCATAAAAAATTCCTAAAAGTGTACACTTTTGTACATAAATAGTTCAACCGAAACCCAAACCTCTAGGGCTCGTTTACTAACTGAAAAATTTATCCAGTTTTCTGGAAATTTAGAAAATTGAATAACAGAAAACAGAAAACATGTTTACTAGCACAGTTTTTCATTTTGAAAACATGAAACAATTTTTCATTTTTCTAAAAAACTGGAACACTATTAAAAATTGTTTTCTACATGAAAAACAGAATCATCGATCATCTATTAGATTATATGTCACTATAACTACATTCTCACCATTATCTATTTACATATTTATTCATTATTATTATGATTAGATTCATTATTATCTTCATTTACTTATCGTCATCTTCTCTCTTTTCTACTTGTTTTACTTATTTGAACATAACTTATTTGCTTATGCTTAAAATTATACACCATTAACATTATCAACATTAAAAATTGAAATCTATACCACCTTTTATATTTTGATTGAACTCAAATGAATATATCCAAAAATATTTTAAATATTAGCTCAAAAAATATTAATATTATCTAAACTTAATTTATGTGAACTTAATAGGTTATTGGTTTGGATATATTTTTAGTTATGTTATATACAGATTGGTTCGGATATCAAATGTAAAAATTTTACATATATTGAATTTAAAAGTAAAATTTATATTTATTTTATTTAAACCAAATATATTTTAAAATATTTTAAATATAAGGTCTAAAAAAATAAATTTGAAAAAATAAGTATTAGTAAACAAGTTTTTTAAAAAGAAAACTGAGAATGGAAAATAGAGAATGAAAATTGAAAAATTAAAAAACAATTTTCTGTTAATAAATAGGCCCTAATATTTGTGATCCCAACTTACTGTGAGGAACAAGTTTAAAGTGAGATTTCTTCTTTATTAAACCAATGCCCTAAGGCAATGGGTAGAGGACCACAAGGTAATTATGGCTTTTCAATTTTGAATTTTTGAGTACAAAAATTTATTTATTTATGTTTGTAGCTAATGCCGCCAGGGCACCATCCTCAACAACTTTGATTGATCCATTGTTTTCATTAAATAATATTTATAATTATTTGGAAAATTAAACACTTAATTTTCAGTTGAACAACTCAAATGTGAATTTAACATTTTTTTATTAAGAAATTGTAATGGACAGATACAGAGAATGCAACCACATTTTTTATTAAATAATAATGATAATAATATAACTAATAACCACTACCAACAACAACAAATAACCTTTGAGGTACTTCTTTTCTTAACCACAAATCTAACTGATTTATTGATTAAAAATTAAATAAATAAATTTAACCGGTAGGTCTTCAGTATTATATTCTATACAAAAATTCGTTTAAGGAAAAGAAAAGAAAAGAAAAAATATAGCAAGACGGTTTTATTCCTTTTAATAATAAAAGGAGAATGTTACATTAATCCCAATTTTTAATAAGAATTTTATACGGGACACTACCACAGTTACAAATTGAATACAATTAAATGATTGTTATCATAAATTGATCGAGGTTCTAGGATTACAGTTACATCATTAGTCATTATCTTACAGAAAATGATGATCAATTTCATCATTATCTCACAATTTTCATAAAGAGATGAATATCATAAAAGTCCGCTAAATCCTTCCAGAATAGCATCATCATCATCATCATGATCATCTATACTCTCCTATATACATAACGAAGACTCAATACAATATATATATATATATATATATATATATATAAAGACTAAAATATATAGTGAAATGTGGCTTATCACGGCCAAAAATTGCCAATGATGTTCGCATTTTATGGTTTTCACATAATAATTATCATGTTCATTTATTTCCACTCTATATTTATATGCTTATTTTTGAGCTTTTATGGTGGACTGTCCTTAATAAACTCAACATGGTGACTGCAGGAATAATTAGTAAATACATCACACAGTGTTCGGAGGAAACACACCATTAGGTGTAGTAAGGTATAATGCTTTTTCTTTTTGTCTGGAACATTTTGTGGTGCATTGGTGCATTTCATTGTTGTTTATTTTCTAACACTATTGGTGCATTTTTGCATACCTAATGGTGCGGCCGCACGTTAAGGTCAAACCACAGTAGAACTTGACCATACACAGACACACATACATAGGGTCAAGATTTGGTACAACCACTGCTTCCCGTGTGATCGTGCGGTCTTACACCACATATTCAGAAATGTACCAAGGTGTGGTACATTTATATGGTGCATTTGTGTATTTTTATAGTGCATTTTCGTATTTTACGTAGTGCATTTTCGAACACATGGTGATGCATATGTACATACATGAGTACATGACGGTGCAATCCGCACGGTCGCAAGTAAATAGGTGCATCATTTGAACCAACAATATACCCCCTCCGTCCCATTTTATCTGTTGAGTTCAGTATACGAGGCTTGATTGAAGTTATTTACAATTTAATTTATCATAATATTAAGTTTCAAATTAGTATGTGAAATTTATATATTTAGAAACTATAATGAAAAGTACTATTAAACACAAAAAATCGAACTTAAAAATTATAAATAAATTCTAATTAAAATAAGTAAAGAAGAAAGAATTGGTTTCATCAATGACACATAAAATAAACAGGGGAGTATATATATAAACCTTACTGATGTCAATTTCTTGTGTCATTTAGTACTTGTTTGAGGTTTTAGAAGCAAGTGGTCGGAGTTGGTATGGTTGGTATCTAACGTTAAAGTCAAAAAGTTCGAGTACTATAAAAGGAAAATGGTGAATGTACAAGCAAGGATTTGAACTCTTGATCTCTTATATTTATATATTGGGAGTTCGTCCATTAAACCGCACTCTTTTGTTGTTGGTGTTATGTCTATTTGTATATAACTGCTTACTGGAAGTCTTGAGCAAAAGTCCAAACAGCAAAACAACAAAGTTAGGTGAAGCCAACAGGAATCGAACACGGGAATTCAAGACAGGCTTAGCTTTTAGGCTTCAGACTTATCCAACTAGACTAGCACAATTATGTATTTATTACTGTACATTTAATATTTCTTTATACAATTTCGGGCACTATAAATAACCCCATAACTCCTTGTAAAATCCATCCCAAAATCATTCCAGAATCACAATCATCAGCTTTTCCCTTCCTTTCATATTCTCTCTTGGCTTTGTTCTTCTTATTACCATAAAATATTTATATTATTAGTATTAATATTATTATTTCATAATACGTTATCAGCACGAGGACTCGGGTTCAACCATCACTTAGGTAATATCTCTTTACATATTTTATTTTATACTATGTAATATTTTATATAATATTACCAATATGTCAAATCTTACAAATCTTGAATTTGTGAGATTTGATATGTCTGGAAAAAATTACTTGTCATGGGTATTAGATGTTGAAATGCATCTAAATGCAAAAGGTCTCGGTGAAACTATTAAAGAAAATAATGACGCCTCGATTCAAGATCGAGCAAAGGCAATGATTTTCATTCGCCATCACCTTGACCAATGGTTGAAAGATGAATATCTTACTGTGAAAGAACCCTCTGAACTCTGGAAAAATTTGAAAGAAAGATATGACCACCAGAGGACAGTAATTCTTCCAAAAGCCCGTTATGACTGGCTTCACTTGCGTTTGCAAGATTTTAAAACTGTGAGCGAATATAATTCTGCTATGTTTAAAATAAGCTCTCAGTTGTTGTTATGTGGGGAGAAAATCACTGATGATGATATGCTTGAAAAAACCTTCTCTACTTTCCTTGCATCGAATATGGTGCTACAACAGCAATATAGAGAGAAGGGTTTTACTAAATATTCCCAGTTGATTTCATGTCTTCTGGTGGCTGAACAAAATAATGAGTTGTTGTTGAAAAACCATGTTGTCATACATCAAAGCACTTTGTGGACCTCTATCAGGCATCCCTGAAAGGAAAAGGAGTCCAACAATGTTTTTATGGACGTGCTTCGTGGTTTTTCAACAACAGCTCATTATTTTGTTGTGCCACCAGAAGACATGAAATCAACTGGGAATATTTAGTAAAATCTTCTCTCTATATTGTTGTTGTAGCACCATATTCGATGCATGGAAAATAGAGAAGGTTTCTTCAAGCATATCATCATCAGTGATTTTCTCCCCACATAACAACAACTGAGAGCTTATTTTAAACATAGCAGAATTATATTCGCTCACAGTTTTAAAATCTTGCAAACGCAAGTGAAGCCAGTCATAACAGGCTTTTGGGAGAATTACTGCCCTCTGGTGGTCATATCTTTCTTTCAAATTTTTCCAGAGTTCAGAGGGTTTTTCACAGTAAGATATTCATCTTTCAACCCTTGGTCAAGGTGATGGCGAATGAAAATCATTGCCTTTGCTCGATCTTGAATCGAGGCGTCATTATTTTCTTTAATAGTTTCACCGAGACCTTTTGCATTTAGATGCATTTCAACATCTAATACCCATGACAGGTAATTTTTTCCAGATATATCAAGTCCCACAAATTCAAGATTTGTAAGATTTGACATATTGGTAATATTATATAAAATATTATGTAGTATAAAATAAAATATGTAAAGAGATATTACCTAAGTGATGGTTGAACCAGAGTCCTCGTGCTGATAACGTATTATGAAATAATAATATTAATACTAATAATATAAATATTTTATGGTAATAAGAAGAACAAAGCCGAGAGAGAATATGAAAGGAAGGGAAAAGCTGATGATTGTGATTCTGGAATGATTTTGGGATGGATTTTACAAGGAGTTATGGGGGTATTTATAGTGCCCGAGATTGTATAAACAAATATTAAATGGACAGTAATAAATACATAATTGTGCTAGTCTAGTTGGATAAGTCTGAAGCCTAAAAGCTAAGCCTGTCCTAAATTCCCGTGTTCGATTCCTGTAGGCTTCACCTAACTTTGTTGTTTTGCTGATTGGACTTTTGCTCAAGACTTCCAGTAAGCAGTTATATACACATAGACATAACACCAACAACAAAAGAGTCTGTGGTTCAATGGACGAACTCCTAATATATAAATAGGAGATCAAGAGCTCGAATCCTTGCTTGGTTATTCATCCATTTTCCTTTTATTTCATAACATATATAACTTTTAAAGGGATAATATATTTTTGTGGTGGTAATTGATTGGGACATAAAGTATACTCCGTATTATAGAGAATGCAATTATATTATCATATTCATTATATGAAGTAGTAAAAATAAGGAAAAAATGAAAAATGTGTCAAAGTATCGTGATGATAAAATATAATTCATATATTAAAAGATTATGAATTTCGACATTTTATAAATACCTTATCAACTGAACATTGAGACATTATGGTGATTAATGATTCATAACTAATTTCATTGTTCTTCAAACCTGCACGCTAACCTTATCATACAAAGCTCAATTAATCTTTTAGATAATAACACCAATTCAATACATTTCCACCTTTGAATAATAACCTTATTGAAAATCGACATGGTTGGTGTGGTGGTTCTGCACCTTATCCCTTAAGCATGAGGTTGGGGGTTCAATCCCCACTCACGTGAATGGAACAAATCATTTGGCCACGATGTTTGGGTGGTCTCTTTTTTTTTGGTGAAAGGGAGGGGCCGGGGCCCCGAAAACTTTGGGTGGTCTCTGATTGAACTTACAACCATAATTGGTTGATTTTACGATTTTTTGGGTGGTCGTTTCAGTGGTCTCTGACTGACCAAAACACTATTAAATAATGAACACTTGGATAATGAGCAAGAAGTAACTGTTCTTGGAAAATGTCATAACTCACAACCATAATTGGTTGATTTTACAATGTTTGGGTGGTCTTTGATTGACCAACACTACTGATTAAATAATGAAGGTAACAAATAAATAAATTATGAGAGAAATTATTGTATATAAATATTTTTTATCATAAAAATCATAAGATGAAAATCACAATTCTTTTTCGACTATGCTAAGTCAAAATTCACTATTTTGCAATGAATTTTAATACATGTACATTTTGGGGGAGGTCTCTTACAAGAAGATGATTTAAATGTATGTCATTCTTGGCTTCTTGCTCCCCTTTCTTGTCACCAATTATAGCTTTAAAATAATGGAAGAGTCCCCCTTTCTTGTCACCAATTATAGCTTTTCAATAGTGGAAAAGTACGTAGGTAATGTATATGGTAATAGCGTTTCTTTATAATAATTGAGTATTTATTCTAGAGTGGTATAATTAATTGGACGACAAGGGATTTATGGACGAGAATGAAATTTTGGATAGATGACCTGATTTAGGTTGACATAATTGTCATTCCATAATGTAGGATTACCATTAATTGTCATTATTTAATTCTCCATTGTAGCCATAATTATTCTCCAATAACTTTGAGGCCAGGCCGCCTACAAACTGGACCGACACATGTACTTCGGGCTTTCAGTGTCATTCGGCTTTTGGTCTCTAGTACCCCAACCATCACCTTGCAAATTGTATCAATTAGTTCAACATTTTTGTGCTATTCAATCTATATAAATCCTTGAAAATGTTTATATTAAGGTCTTATTTGATAAATGGCTGCTAGCTGATTGGATTGACTGTTTGGATTAGAAGATATGATTTGTTGATAACATTGGCTGATTGTAGAAAGTTGTTTGATAAATTAGTTGTTAGTTGATAACTATTTGATATAATTTATTTTTCTCAAAAAGTTAATTGAAAAGGCTGCTTTGAGTAGCCTTTTGAATTTTAGCGTTTTGGAGTTACAAAAAGCTTGTTATTTACCAATTAATAGTGGTCAAATAAACCAAAATTAACTGATAGTCTGATTATTTAACAAACAGGGACTAAGTAATATCTGCCCATCTAGACAATACCTTGTGCTCGATGTAACCAAGTGTTTTACATAACATTTTGAGCTCAATGCAATCATGCATGTCGTATCAAATGATATCTGATACAAAAGGTATTGATATTAACCCGATACATTATGAAACATCGTTAATGCATTAAATATTTATTCCAAATAAATAAATTGGTGGGGAGTTATATGATTGTACAAAATGTACTCTCCGCATTATTGTTCAAAATTCAGAAATAGAATGGTGAATTGTTTCAGTCTCCGGCGAGGGGCACCACGGCGTCATGTCCATAGGATAACTGCCGAGAACACGTAGGAAAGACGTGAATTCCTGAACTTCGGCGAGCGCGTTCTGAGCCCTCACGTCCGCCATTGACGCCTCGAAGTCGATGTAAAACATGTACTCGAAGTGCTTAGCCGTGCCGACGCTGGCGTCGTCGACGAGGCGGATCGGACGGTCACGGTGCGGGCGGGACTCGATCTTGGTGAGGTTGATGTTGCGGAAGGCGAAGGCGGAGAGGACTTTGAAGAGGACGCTGGTGCCCGCGTCGTGCGCGAAGACGA
>CM008333.1:31913714-31924595 GCA_002525835.2 Ipomoea batatas | reverse complement strand
CTCAGAGTCTCAGAGAAGAGAACAAAGAGCCAGAGAGGAGAGGTCGCGAGTCGCGACTGCACAGAAAGAGCACAAATGACCTAGGGTTGGCACCCTCTGAACAAAGGAGTATATATATATTACACATCATACGACGTCGTATATATATCTATATAATATGTTTATATATGTAATCGGGTATTCGGGCGGTTCGGGGAGGAGTTTTCTCAACCCTACCCGATAACCTACACCCGCACTTAAGCCCATCAACGGGTCGGTTGATGGAATCGGGTAGTGACACCCGTTTCAGACTCAAATTCGGATTGCGGGTCGGTCGGGTTTTTCGGGTGGGTCGGGTATTGCACAGCCCTAGAAGCAGCTAGCAAATACTAACTTTGTACAAAATAATTGTTTATTTTATATATTTAAAATAATAAAAAAAAAACAATTGTAGGAATGATTGTTCTTATCCTAAATCATGCCTAATTGCCTATATAGCTACATATTATATTATATCACAGAGTACCTAACGAGTAGAGAATGTACGACCATGATGCATCATATTTGTTTACGTAGAATATGAAATCTCACTAATTTAAAAATTTAATTTATATTTAAAATGATTTTTTATTTTACACTTTTGATTCAATTCTCTAGTTTAAAATTTATCTAGCGTATTGTCTAACTATTAAAAATGTGTGAGACTATATAGTTGGGGTCATCGTTTTCAAAACAAAAAAAAATAGTGTGGTCAAATTTAATTGATTTTTTTAAAATTTTATTTATATTTTGATTTAATTCTTTTTTATTGTTTTTTTTTACACTTTTGATTCTCAAGTTTAAAATCAATTCGATTTAGAATCTAACTATTGAAAATGTGTTACATTTAGTTTTCGAACTAAATGTTGGGCACCAAATTCAACCAATTTCAAACTAAAGAACAAATGAAAGAAAAAATTTAATAGTTGAAGAATTAATATGATATAATATTTATTGTGCTGATTAAAAATAATAAATCACCGTTAAATCGAAATAAATATATGATAAAAGTTGTGGTTACAAATGAGAACTTTTATAAAATTTATAGCATTATATATGCATTTTAGTTGTTGAGCCATGGGGTAGGGTTTTCATGGCGTCTTGAGCCTTGAGCCACCGCCAATCACTTGAGACCGGAGCCATCGTCGTCGTGCTTCTTCCTTCTCCCATCGCTGCCTAGCCAACCACTATTATCGTCCGGTTGCAACTTCTTCCACCGACGAATTTGAATGAAAAGAAGTTGCTTCCTCCTATTTAATAGACATCCTTGTCAACGGTTAGCAGCTTTTGGACTCAATCCATTTCCTTTCTCTTCAGCTATTTGTAAGCTATAGCTTTTCTCTCGGCTAAGTGTCGAGTTCTTCCTCTCATCTAAGTGTCGAGTCTTCCTCTCATCAATGTATGAGTTTTCTTTTAGCCTGAGTTTTATCTATTGGATTGTTGTTTTATTTTCCGTACTGGTTTGTCTCTGTTAGTCTTTCTTCAATGAGTATATTAGCATGGAATTGTCGGGGTATTGGCAACCCACAGACAACTCAAGTTTTTGTGGACTTGGTCCACTTAAGAAAACCTAGGATTATCTTCCTCATGGAGACCTTCTGTAGTAAAAAATAAGCTGCAAAGCCTAAAAAGAAAACTAGGCTTCTTTGGTTTATTTGTGGTGGATCCAGTGGGTAGAGGGGGAAGACTAGCTATGTTATGGAAGGAGGAAATCAAGCTCTCAATAGTGGGATACTCACAAAATCATATTGATACTAATGTCCAAATTGATAATAGCTCTATTGTATGGAGATTCACTGGTTTTTATGGGCAGCCGGAACGAAGCCGGAGAAAGGAATCGTGGCAGCTTCTAACAAATTTGGCAAAGATCAGTGAAATTCCTTGGCTTCTAATGGGGGATTTTAATGATCTTCTTCATCAAAAGGAAAAAAAGAGGTAAACACCCACATCCTAACTGGCTCATTCGTGGCTTTTCTCAAGCAGTGGAGAAGTGTGGTTTGAATGAGTTAGAATTTAAGGGTTACCAATTTACTTGGGAAAGGGGAAGGGGAACAGAGAATTGGGTGGAGGAAAAACTAGATAGAATTTTAGCTTCTGTTACCTGGTTTAAGAGCTTTGGTAGAGCAAGAGCTATATCAATGGAGGTTCCAAGTGATCATTTACCTCTTTTTCTTTGGCTTACTCCTACTAAGGAATGTAGAAAAGTGAGGAGATTTAGATTTGAAAATCTGTGGATAAAAGAAACTCAGTGTAGGGAAATTATGTGGAGAAACTAGGAGCAGTCTAAAGGAAATAATGTTTTGCTAAGGCTGGATAGATACAGTAAAGCTATATGGGAGTGGGGTAAGGGACTAACAAAGGAATTCAACACAAAGTTGAGTTTAGCAAGAAATCAAATGGAACATCTACGTGGAAAATGGGATCAACAGAGTTTGAGGAGGTTTGCTGAAGCTCAACAGAATTATTTAAAAGTCCTGGATCAACAAAACACGTACTAGAAACAGAGTGCTAAGATTTTTTGGTACAAAGAAGGGGATGCAAATACTAAATACTTTCATAATGTGGTGAAGGGAAGGAGGAAGGTGAACAAGATTGAAAGACTTAAAGATAACCATGGTATATGGAGAGATAAGGGGCAAGAACTGAACAAGTTAATGATATCTTACTTCCAACAAATTTTCTAAACTGTCCCGGGAGATCTAGAGAAAGTTGTAGAGTGCATTAATTCAAAGATCACACAAAAACAAAATGAAGAATTGCTAGCCAAAATTTCGTTTGAGGAAGTGAAGTCAGCCACCTTCAGTATGCAACCAGATAAATCATCGGGCCCCGATGGATTAAATCCAAGTTTCTATCAAGCATATTGGGAGATACTAAGAAGTGATATAGTCCACCTATGCAACATGGTTCTCAATACAATGAAACTGCCTCAAGGTATTAACCAAACTCATATTGTTCTTATCCCAAAAAAGAACAAACCTGAGATGATGAGTGATCTTCGACCCATCGCGCTGTGTAAAGTACTGTACAAGATAATCTCAAAGGTCCTTGCTAATAGGATGAAACCTCTGCTCTGTAGCTTAATATCTGAAAATCAGTGCGCGTTTGTCCCTGGCAAGTTAATAACAGATAATGTTATGCTAGCATTTGAAACCCAACACTTCATGAAAAGAAAAACTCAAGGAAAGGAGGGTTTTGATGCCATCAAGTTGGATGTTAGTAAGGCGTATGACAGGGCTGAATGGACTCTTCTTCGGGCTGTTATGATAAAAATGGGTTTTGATCGACGATGGGTGAACCTGGTTATAGAATGTGTATCCACGGTGTCCTACAACATACTTCAGGAGGGGGAGGAAATTGGCCCTATAATTCCTCAAAGAGGGCTAAGACAAGGTGACCCATTATCACCTTATTTATTCTAATCACTGAAGGTCTTAGTGCTATGATTAGGAAAATGGAAGCTAAAGGGGATATTCATGGCATTGGAATTGCTCTAGGGGAACCAAAGATTACTCACCTATTTTTTGTCGATGATAGCTTCATTTTCATAAAAGCTAATCAAGTGGAAAGTAGAGAACTTAAAGATGTATTAAAGAAGTATGGGGAAGCCTCAGGTCAGATTATCAACTATGAAAAATCAGCAGTATCCTTTAGTTCGAATCTGAAAACTGAGTTGAGGGAACAAATCAAAAGCATAGTGGAAGTGAGAAAAGAGGGGGTTGATGGGAATTATCTGGGCTTACCTTCACTTATTGGTAGAAATAAGAGTAGTATCTTGGGATTCATAAAAGAGAGGATAATAAACAGAATGAAAAGCTGGAATAACAGATTTTTGTCTAAAGATGGGAGGGAAATTCTTCTAAAGAATATTATCCAAGCCCTTCCCCTTTATGCTATGAGTACTTTCTTACTTCCCAAGGAGATGATCAAAGGAATTGAGAGAGCTATGAACTCGTTCTGGTTGCGAGGAGACACTGAAGGAAAAAGAGGAATAAATTGGAAAGAGTGGAATAAACTTACAGCCCCAAAGAATTGGGGAGGTTTTGGGTTTCGAAGACTTAGAGATGTCAACTTGGCAATGCTCTCTAAACAAGCTTGGAGGTTAATTCAAAATCCCAACTCCCTGGTTGCAAGAGTCTACAAGTCAAAATATTATCCAGGTAGCTCTTTCTTAGCGGCAAACAAAAAGGGAAGCCCTATTGTTCGAAAGCACAGTCGATGGAGAGTAGGGGATGGAAAAGCTATTCGAATATGGGGAGATAAATGGCTGCCTAACCAAGTAGAGGCTGAGATTCAGACCCCTCCTTTCCCATATCTTGAGGAAGCTCTTGTTTCATCTCTAATGAAAACTGGAAGAAATGAATGGGATGAAGAAATTGTAAGAGACATCTTTAATGACAGAGATGCCAAACTAATTCTCAGTATTCCACTGCCAGTAATGCAAAGGGAGGATAAGCTAATATGGAAAGAAGATAAAAAAGGATTGTTTACTGTCAAAAGCTGCTATGGGGCAATCACAAGAAGAATTGACCATAATGAAATGAAAAAATGGGCTACAATGTGGAAACTTAATCTTCCTAGGAAAATCAAAGTTTTTTTCTGGCAATCTCTTACTACATGTCTTCCAACTACTAATCTGCTACGGGACAAACGAGTGAATTGTTCAACCATCTGTCAAATGTGCCAAAGGGAAGAGGAGTCAATACTGCATCTATTTATTAACTGTCAGTTTGCAAAGGAATGTTGGAGATTTTCAGCCCTGCCAGTGCAAACAAACAATTTTACTTCCTTCTCAGACTGGGCAGATCATCATATTAGCACTCTTAGGGAAGAACAAATAAGCCTAATGATAACCATTTGCTGGAAAATATGGAATGCAAGAAACAATAAGATATGGAATGGGCGTACATATTCTAGCAAGCTAGTGACAGAGGAAGGGAAGTTTTTCTTATCTGAATGGAGAAGCATAGTGGGAGGAGACAGAAACAAAAGGAATCAAGCTAATCAAAGGATAACGAAATGGGAGAAACCAAGTCCATGCTGGTTGAAATTGAACACTGATGCGTCAGTTGATGAATGTAATGGCACCATGGGGCTAGGTTGGGTTCTTCGGGATGATAAGGAGGGAAATTCATTGCTGCAATGAGTGTACCGGGAAATAGAGTTTTTACCCCGAGCGAGGCAGAAGGAATGGCGATAAGGGAAGCACTAAGCTGGTTGAAGGAAAAAGGCATCACAAAAGTCCAGGTTGAAACTGATGCTTTGCAGGTTGTCTAACAACTTGAGGAGATTGAGGGTGTTTCATCTTTTAGTCTCTTAATTTTAGATATTAAAGATATGTTAGACTCTTTGTCGCACGTTACTATTTCTCATGTTAAACGTACTGCGAACATGGTTGCACATATGTTAGCTAGGGAAGCATGTTCTATGTCTGTACGTCAGGAGTGGACGGTTGGCCCTCCTTTTATTGTCAACGATCTGTATAACGATTTGAATTAATGAAATTATTATGTTATGATAAAAAAAAAAAAAAGAAGACTGTATCAAGGGTACCACCTTGATCGATTCTTGTGTTCCATAAGAATTTAGCTAATTAGGTGTGTAGTGTAGTGACATAATATTTGATTAACGATTTGAAAATAATAATTATGAAACATTACCATCACATTAGATCAAAATCTATAACCAAGTAGTGTTTTAGAGATATTTAAATTGTGTCTATTTTAATTTTTCACTATTTTAATTTTTCACTCTTTTCACATTACCATCACATTTTATAGTTTGAAGGAATGTATAAATAAATATATTTTTTGTTTTTTTTTGTTTTAATTTGTTTCTCCAATCAATAAACGCACTTGATGGAGATTTACAGAGCGTATATTGTACTTATCAGTCATATCCGACTTAATATGTGCAGTTCCCAAACTCCCAAGTCGGGAAGGCAATCTTCCCAATTAGGGTTTTGGCTTTCAGAATGTCTATCCAATTACGCACATTAGCCTAATTCATTCGAAGCCGCACATATTACAATCGACCTAACTAACCATTACCCAAAATGTCATATAATTGCCTGTGATAGAGAGATCTCAACATGTGCCACTCCTTTTCACTATAAAAGCCAACCTCCGCCATTTTTAAGAGGATGTACTTCTAAACTAAGGATCTTAGTACATTTCTCGACTTGAGTAAAAGCTTCTTATTATCTCATATGCTTGTAACTGAATTATGTGCTTAGTTTCTTCATTTACAAAATCACCCTAATGTCACTCAAACTTATATAGTTATATATTGGCTTGCATACATTAATCTCATAGCATATATAATCGTATCATAGACAATTTACTCTCAAATACGTACAAGTCCTGATCGTAGATGGATCCTTTAATAGTATGTTTGTTGGTTTAAGTTCTTGAGCTCCGGTAATGGCGTGAGGTCAGAGAGTCCCGAGCTATGATGTGGTAGGTGAAAATCGTAAAAGTCCTCTTCTTTTAGTATTAAATGCGATATTATATTTATAAGAGATGAGAGGAAATACATGCCGGGTTCTCGTCATAACTGACACGTGTTATGCATGCAATAAGTGAGCTCAGTGGCGGTGCAGTGACGCCCACGTGTCACGATGTTCCTGACTTGCCACTAAGCCACTATGGCCTGATTGGGGTCAAGAATCTAGGTTTATTCTCCAAGTGAACTTGGTCGGATCAATCGTCCCGGCTTAAATAGGTTGGTGCAGATCCTTCTAGGTAGGGAGAGAATTATTGCTAGTTAAGCATTTGCTCAATCTTCACACTTAGGTTAGGTCAGTCAATCTTAAGGTCGGTCATGGTCACGAACAATTCCTCAGGGTGACTTAACTTGATAGTTGATACTGAGAAGGTATGCAATACGTATAGGTAGGTATACCCAGAGAATATTCGATCTTTACCACTTATACTTTGGATCAGGTGGAGGGCGTCAACCCAAACATGGCGTTATTAGTGCCTTGTAGTAATTCTCTTCTTGAGCTGAGGATACCCATACAGTCATCATGCATCGCTTGTCAAGCACCAAAAAAGGTGAACTCAAATCACTCACGTTATCCTTATCATTGAAAGGATAGCCTTTGCAAGATGAGATGACATGTCAAAGTGGATTCTTTTTAAATGCTTAGGTGTATAGCAAGCTTGCTAAGTACATGTGGCAGCCTCTTTGTACTTTATTTATTTTTTAAATTATTTTATTATATTTTGTTATTTTATTATATTCTGATGTGATAGTTCATAGTTGGGTCACTTTTGAAAGTGAGAAAATATTGCGGGGGTGTAAGTAAAATAGTGAATGAAATGCAAATGTGTTGATGCGGAAGTGAGTTCTATTTTTAAAAGGTGAGAAAGTATAGGATAAGGATAGCCTCATACAACTTCCTTTACATTATTTATACATTATATATTTTTATTAATGACAATAATACAAAAAGTATACAATTTAATCAATGCGTTATTCCCAAAAATATAATCTCATAAATTCGTACAATTTTTACTAGATGCCTGGAGGAGGCAAATTATTGCATGGACCATGGTCCACACAGCTGTGTGGACCAAAAATAAAAAGTACATTATTTTTGTACTGAAGATACATTATTTTTGTACTGTAGGTACATTATTTGATAGTATATATCAAATAATGTACCTTCAGTACAAAAATAATGTACCCTAAAATAATGTACCTACAATACAAAAATAATGTACCTTCAGTACAAAAATAATGTACTTTTTATTTTTGGTCCACACAGCTGTGTGAACCATGGTCCATGCAATAATGATTGCCTAGAGGATGTATATCCAAAGATTGATTTGAAGTTGAACGAAAATAAAGCACTGTTTGGATAAACTAAATTAAAATTATATTCACTGTACTCTAAACATGGACTGTGAATAACTCCGATCCCGTTTATTTGTGAACGACGACGTTAGGTGCTAACGTCGACATCGAGATCGACGTCTCTCTTCTCCGATCCCGGCGACGGGAAGCAACGAGAAACGCGGCAGCGGCGAGCAAACCGGCACCGGTTACGCCGCACACCAAGCTGGCAACCAACAGCACCTCCTTCATTAGATGATGCTTCCTCTCACCGTCACGCGACGGCGATGCTTCTACCGTGTCGCTCCACCACGCGCCCGTCACGTTCTTCCCCTCCGGCAGCTCCAGCGGCGGCGGCGGCGTTCTCCCGAAGAACGAGAGCATGTCCAACACGTCCTTCTTTTTTGCCGGCTTCGAGGAGTCCTGATACGCCAGGCCGTGGTCCGACGGCCGGAGCTCTCTGCCGCCGGCTGCGTGGCGGAGATTATCAACGGAGATCACAATCGCAAATAATACGACGACGTAGCGGAAGCAATGACGCTCCATTTCAGTGTGTAGAAGCGAGAAAGATGTTTTTTCTCCTTCCCTTCTATTCCTATTGTGTATTGTCACTAATGTGTGAAGATTCCGACTCAACTTTATTATATGGATAAAGTTTGATTAATAAAAGCTTTTATTAAATATTAATATGACGTATAATTAACTAGTTTTAAAATAATATGAATTGATAAATAACAATATGTTATCTTTGTATTTCTAAAAATTTTTAAATAACAATATGAATTTTTTGATGTGGTTATATATTTTAAGTAGAGCGTTTTCGTTTTTTCTCTTAGATTTAGTATACACACTATGATATAAAGAATTCTATAGGTTTAGCTTGTCGTATAAAATTTTCTTAATGCGATTTGCGGCTAATTACACATGAGTAGAGTTTACTCAGTACACATTCTTTTCTCTCGTCACCCAATTAATAAAAAAGAATTCTCCACATTTAAAAAAAAAATCCTCCATTCATTATATATTTGTGGATTAAGTGATTTCCTAACTAAATATTACTATCATTTATCTTTCTTACTCAAATGTCTTGAAAATGAAATAAATAAATTAATAAATTAAAAAATATATATAGAGAGAGAGAGAGAGAATATAAGGCCGATTTAATCTCTAAAAAGATGGGGCTTGCAAAGTGATGTGGCATATTATGTGAAAAATATTTTTTTTATTATTATTAGTTGCTTATGTGTATTGCGAGCTTGCAAAGTATAAAACAAGTTGTCATATGATACTGTGAGCATAAATATAATATGTGCAGTCCAACTATCAGCTTAGGCTTTTAGTTGAGATGGAGCACATGCTTTAATTGATACTATGATAGCATGCAACAACCTTTTTGTACTTTATTTATTTATGTTATTATTATGTGTTATTATATTATGATGTGATGTGAAAACGGGATCACTTTTGAAAGTGAGAAAATATTAGATGAATGTAGAGAAAATAGTGAAGAAATTACAAATTTGATAATGTGAAAATAAGGCTCATTTTTAAAGTGAGAGAATATTGCATAAATAAAGAGGGCAAAAACTTGTGTGAGACCGTCTCACCGTGAGTCGGTCCGGTCGGGTCGGGTCAATATGGAAATGTAATACTTATACGCGCAAATGTCATACTTATATGCTCAACTGTAATACTAATCGGGATTAAAATTTTTGCTACTTATATGGGTAAATGTAATACTTTTAAGGAAAAATACAATACTTTTACATTTCCATTAAAAAGTGTTACATTTTCCCTCAAAAGTATTATATTTTCCCTTATAAGTAAGGGACACATGTCAACATTACTTATTATGAAAAATGTAATACTTTTTCTCTTATAAGTAAGAAAATTTGTATTCTTGATTAGTATTATATTTGAACATATAAGTATGACATTTGCACATATAAGTATGACATTTGCATGGTGCTTTGACCCGACCCGACCCGTCTCACGAATAAGGATCCGTGAGACGGTCTCACACAAGTGTGACCCTTCTTAGAGCATAAACCTACAAATATTTAATCATTCATCTATTAATTAATATCATGAATTTCCTCATAAAATTCAAGTCAATATTTATTATTTTTATTTAAATTATAAATTCCTCAAATAATGGGATTGAAATATTAGATAAGGAATTATGAATATTGATTAAATATGAATTAAATATCTTAGATATTTGAATGGTTGAGATCCATACATATATATATATATATATATAGTTGGTTACTGGTTACACGTAAGTGGGACTAACTACTTATTTTGTCAAAATGGGAACAGGTAAGTTGTCATATCCAAGTCTCAAACACAACGGGCTGTTACATGTTACAATGTTGGAAAAATGGTGTTACATAATTAGACAGTGTGCCAAACAACCAATACCAATATTTAACAATTTAATAAACTAATTTCTCACCTCACAATACTATTATTATATTGTTTGTTCATATATAGTTACCAACCCAATGCTTGCATGCTAGTGTAGAGTGTTGAAAATTGTAGCAAAAATCACATTTTAAGTATTTATTTTGTGGTACGTGGGTCTACTTTTGATTTGAGTCGAATCAATGTATATTCGAGTTCTTCGAAGTAAGACAAAGATCAGAAATTGATGTATTGTACGCTAAAAATGGATAATGAGTGAATGCGAAATTGATTATCAAAGTAGACTTATTTGAAGTTTAGGGTGAATTTGGAAACCCGAAAAATAATTTCTTTTTCGAGTTTTCAGTGTTTGGCAAAGAGTGAAAAATGTAAGTCAAAGGAAAATGATCGAGTGCTTAGCCAATGGAAAATAATATCATTTTCTTGGAAAATGACTTCCACTCTTTTTTGGGGAAAGTCATTTTTCAATTCTCACACCAACTAACACTACACCACCACTATCACCACAACAACAACAACAATACCATCACCACCACCACACCGCCAGCACTACCACCATCACCACCACTACTTCCACCACACCACCACCACCGTCAC
>CM008333.1:31802927-31813332 GCA_002525835.2 Ipomoea batatas | reverse complement strand
TGTTTATTGCTCTTATTGATGCTTGTTAGATGATTTTTGCATAAAGGGGATGAACACACATTTAGGGTTCTTGAGTTTGAATTGGGTTTATTTATATCTTTCAATGATTAGTGGCCAATGATTGTTGTTTGTCTTTGGAAAGTCTTTCATCTCAATGGAAATTGGATGGAAGATTTGAGCCAACCCAATCTCAAACCCATTTTCTTTTCTATGGAAATAGGGGTAGACTTGGGGCTTAAATAGCTTTTGTCCTTCAAAAACTTGGGTTGAACACCATGGAAATGGGGCAACCTTAGTTCTAATCCTTGTGAAAATTTGGATTCTTTTGTGCTAGCATCAAGAACCTAGGGTTATAGTTCATCCCTCAACTCAAGTGTTAATGCATCAATAGAGTAATACACCTAATCTAACACATTCTTCCCAATAGATTTTAATCCTAGTTTAGTCTAGTTTTTCCTTTATATCCTTATTTCTAAAGTTATCTCTTAGTTGTTAATATTTAATCCTTCATATGGTTGCTTGGATCCTTATGGGTTTCAAGACCTTAGTGACTAGACTCTAGGTAATTAATCCTTACGTGCCATAAACTCCAATCCTCGTGGTTCGACTTTACACCCATTTTCACACTCCCGCTTACATTGCATCAAGTTGTAAAATGTTTATTATTATTTTTTTTTTGTGTACAAATATTAATATTTTTTTTATTGGATTGAACATATTCAAGACAAGTTAACTCTGTTGTGTTTGAATCGGGTTCAAACCATTAGAGCTCCAAAATTGAGTTTTGACTTTTGGAACCGAGCCAAATATGATGGTTTATATCAAATAATGGAGTAAGGAAATTGTGATAAAGAGATGTGTATTATTGAACAGGAGAAAATAAAGCTCGAAAATGAAAATAAAAATATTAATTATATTTTTATTAGTGTACATACATACATACATATATATATATATATTGGATGGCGGAAAAATAAATAATTATTATATGATGGTGTGTATTGATGTATAATGACTAGCAAATTACATAAAAAGAGTAAACTGAATTAAAATGATTTTGGTCATGTTTCCTAACATTGTTAGCTTATCAGTCAATTTTGACTTATTTGACCATTATTAGTTGTTTAACTTAGTTAAATAATATATGGGTATTTGATTAATTAATTTTTTGTAATAGTTTATTATTTCAAAATGTTAAATTTAAAAAATTGCTCAACTTATCAAACTAAGTAACTCAATTAGCTATCAGCTAACATCTATTTATCAAACACCCCTTTGTGCTACGAGTGCGATTGAGATTTTTGTCACTTGATTCGTGCACGTGCCTTAACATTATAACTCCAACAAAAAATATTGTCCAAGATTCACTAGTAATATCCTCCCTATATTATATGCTACAACAATTATATTCCCTTCGAGTTGGCAAGGGTTTCAAGAAAGGAAAAAGGAAAAAGGTAAAAAACAAAACAAAAAATAAGAAAATTTTGCTTTCGGATCTCTCCACGCCGGACGGGTTATTACAGTCTACGAGAGAGTGAAAATAGCTCGGCGATTCGGACACGGCGACAACGTCGTCTTGCTCCGGTGGTCTAACAAAGCACTGGCATCGCACCGGCGGCAACCGCCGTCACGGCGGTGCCGGAGAGAAGACAGTCTGTTTTTAGTAGCAATCTCTATCTCTTTCCTCTCATCCATAAGAATCTGCCGGTTTCTGCACTCCACGCTGCAGAATCCCTGATCACCTCTGCACTAATCACAACGGTCGATTGAATCATGTGCTCTATCTCAACTAAAAGCTCATAAATTGAAGTACATCTCAGCTAAAAGTTTAAACTGATAGTTGGATTGTACATTTATGTTTATATATTATAAACTGAACACACAAACACAACACAATCCCAGAAAAACAAAACATAGATTTTTACGAGCTTCCAGGTTTACCTGTACATGTAGATTTCTTTATCTACCCGGAGAGCTCTTCTGCAGAGACAACACCATTTGAGAAAGCAAGGTTGTTGCAGAGCTCTGGGTTTTCTGAGATTCAATGCGGACAAAAGGAGAAGATGATGATCATCTCCTTGAGGAAGATGATGGGTAAGAATTCTGAGGCCGACAACACCGCAATGGGAGACATTAACTGCAGATTTTGATCTGTTTGCAGGTTCTTGGTTGAAGCTCAATGGAATCCAACCCATTCTCAACACCGAATTGAATGTTACTCACTCCGCCTTCCTTGAAGAAGAAGAAGAGATCTATATATATATATATATATATCGAGAGAGAGAGAGAGAGAGAAGGGAATAGAACAAAGCGTGTGGTTTTGAAAATGGAGGTTGAGGGATGGGAGTGGGAGTGATATTTAATGGCAAAGAAAAGTGAAAATGGTGGTGACGTAGGCAACTTAATTGGTATGTGTGAGTATAATATGTTACCAATTTTTGCAAACTTAGATGCGTCCAAAATTGAATATTAATTACTACTTATATTCTGTGTACCCAAAAAGCTAATACCAGGGTCGTCTTAATTTGTGGTCCATATTTTATAATTTATATACTGAATATATATAAATACGTTGCATTTTATGTGAAATTATACCAAACTAAGAAGTCACTTAGGTACATTATATGCTAGAATCGTCATACTTTGAATTCCATGGTAAATACCACACCTAGTTATATCACGATGTTGTAATTTTAGATTCTCAGACAATGATACATAAATTACAAGCAATTAAGTATGAGGTTGCAAAAATGCAACAAAAACAATTTGTCTAATGCCATTTAATAGTAATTAATGACGTAAACATCAACTTACAAATGCCTTAAACTTGTAGCCATCCAGTCATTGCGCCCATATATTTGCTTAACGATGAGCGCTTGACAACACAGATCTTGTCTCAGTTTAAAAATTCCCTACTAATTACATGTAATTTAAATAGACAATTTAGTATATTTTTATTATTATTTATCAAAAGTAAAATATTGGTATCGCAATTTGTGACACCGGCCTCGTGACCAATTACCTTTAGATTAAAAAATTTTATTTGTCAAAAATAATTTAAAATGAAATTATTCACCTTGGATTATAAGGGAAAAAAACATGGAGAATATTTGGTACAAGAGAGATTACGTGTATTGGACAATATATTTTAAATATATATATAAATCTTTTAGTATTGGAATAACAACACGTGGTATAAAATTACAGCAATATAATATTGATTCTCACAAAATCTTTTATTTATTTTTAATGTTGTACTCCGTATATTATTATTATTATTATTACGATAAAAACATGATAATCACTCTTATATAATAGTTCACAAATCATATAAAAGATATAAACTGCATTAAATTTACCTTAGGGACTAAGAAAGATGAGATGGAAGGAAAGGGAAAATAAAAGAAAAAGAAAAAAATACAGTTTTATGTGCCCAGCTGGCACATACAATGCACGCACCCAATTCGGCGCTTCGGGTGTGCTTCACGCACACCAAAGGAGCTGCCATTTTCTACTAGGGCCTACTTTGCTGACAAAAATCAAGTTCTCCTGCAAACACCCATCACCTTCTCTATCATCTTCCTTTTTCCTCCACATAAGCAACTCAATTTGTAAAAATCATTTAAAATTTCTCTATTGAAAATACTTTTACGATATGATGTATTCAACCGAGAGTGTTAATATGATTCAAAATTTTAATTTTTAATGCGAAACTTTTGTTCTATTCATACATCTACTTCTTTTGGGTGTATGTTGTAAATTATTACACGTTGGAATGTTGGACCACGTTAACTTAATCTATGTGGGTCATGTGACATACACTTTCAAAATTATTAGTGTGGGGCAGAATTTAAAGAAATTGTTACCTTTGTATATTTGGGCATTGAAAACGTGCAAGTTGTGACTAGACTTCATGACAGTGGGAGTGGATAATCTCATCCTTGTGCAAGGATTATTGTTTTTTGTTTTTTTGTTTTGTTTTGTTTTTGTTTTTTTTTTGTTTTTTGTTTTTTTTTTGTTTTGTTTTGTTTTTAACATTTTCCAATGGACATAATCCCTCCATGTGAATGATGTGGCTATATAGATGATATGTTGTTGAAAAATATTACAGAAACATACGTTATCTTAAACAAAAAGAGTTTAAATTACATAAGTACAAGATTGACAATCACTTAAATATGAATAGACCTATTAAATTGTACACAAATTAAAAGTGAAAAAAAAATTGATTGCGCCGTTAAATTTTTGACTTACAAATGAGTCAATTGAACAATCCAAAGTCATTCAATAAATCCAAAATTAACATGTTCTTTCTATTTTTACTAACGTGACGGAGACAAGGGTGGGAGGGGGTTGGGTTTTTCAAGAATTATTTTTTTTCCAAAGTTATTAAAATAAATTTACATGATTTTGATTTATTTTCATGGTTTTGGATTCTTCAAAGTCTCAACCATAATTTATTAGTTGTATGGCCAAATTGCAATACACTTTTGCATGTAGTTTGATGATCTATTTAATTTGTATTTTGACAAAAATTTAAACTAATGCGGATGTAGAAATTAGAAAGCCTTTAAAGTCTAATTTGGTTCACGAAAAATATTTGAGGGGATGTAATTGAAAGTCCGTTGAAAATAAATTATATTGATTCCAATTTCCATTGTTTGGTCTGACTAGTATAATTATAAAGTTAAAGATACAAAGTTGTCAGATATCATATTTTTTTTTTAAATCCAGTGTAAAGAGTTTGAGTTGTATGCAATGACCGACCAAACTCTGGTTATTCATAGCACGGCCACTTTTGTTGGTCGGCACTTCTGCTACTTGCCTATATTTTTATTACAATTGTATGCCATTATATTATTAAAAATGTATGAAATTAATTTTATAATATATTACTGACGCTCTTCATTATGATGTGCAATTCATGTGCATTGTGTGAAGACTGTGTTAGAACATTGGAAGATTCACATGTTACACAGGAAAGTAGAGTTTTGTATAGTTCTATGTTGTGACACGGCATCATTTGCTAATAAGGAACGCAACAGTGCTCGGTGCGGAAAAATGTTCGTGTCGTGTTTCGTATTTTATAATTGTTTATAAGAGTAACGATTTTGAGAGCTGTCATGATATTGTGTAATGTTATACATTAGATTTATAATATCCATAAATCACATGTACAATAAATTGTAGCAATCAATGTGTGAAGTATGAGCAATATTTACAATAAATTGAACCCGTATACTTTGTATATTGTACATTACATTTTTATTAACTAGCATCTAAAATTACAGAGACCGACATGAAAAGCAACTAGCATGGAAGCAACTAACTTTTGCACAAGCATCGTCAACTATTTGATTTACGGTAAAGTTTTTGCGTCGACAAAGGACCTTAGCAAACTATCTCAAATCGAGAAGATCAATGAATATTTTCAAAAAAAGTTAAACTTAGAATGATAAACATTGCCCCGTATAATCTTAATAATTCAAATAGCCTAATTATTAGAGCCATAAAAACTGACTTAACCTGTTATGTTTCACAAAATGGATGGTTGAGATGGGCTCTGAATTTAATAACTCACCAAATTGGGTGGCTCCGAATTTAATGGCTCTCCGAATTGGGGGAGTTTAATAGGTCATGCCCTGCAAACTTGCTTTGACGGCTCTACTAAATAAGTAAATATTTGTTACGTCTATATGAAAAATGTTATTAATTTAGTTAACATTAATGTGGTGTTTGATTTAAGTTATATCAGATAGCTAAGGTTATATATAATTAAGATTCTCTGTTCAGGTTATTTAATTTCTCTGTGGAATGCAATATAACCTCAAAATAAAAATTTTAGCTATTGAAAGATAATGTAAAATACACTCTCATTTCGTAAGTATTTTTCACATTACATTCTCTTATTACTAATTTTGTCATTTTGATTTATAAGTTTTTTTTGCCCTTTAAGACATTCAATGTTTATCAGGTTCCTTAATTACTTTTAAATCATTTACTTCTATGTTTTAGATTACCTTATTTACTTACTTCATTTTTAAACCAACCACAAAAATTTAACATTCATAATAATTTATAATATTCATAATAATCTAATATTCCTAAGATAATCTAAGATTCTGTACTGTAAATCAAACCATAATAGGAGTACCACGTTTTATGTCAAATAAACATCAGTATCGAATCTTCAATCGTCTTGCTGTCTTCCACATTGATTCCCTGTTTAAGCAAAGAATATGAAACCTGCATTTACTTATATTTAGGATTGTGGAATGAAAAGACAAAGCATAAAAGCTTTCTCAAATTCATCGAATAAATAAATGTATTCTTTACTTTTTATGCTCCCACGACAATATATATATTGACTTCTCGTAAGTCTTCCCTACACATCTCATCTATTCCTGATATTTATATATTGAGTGTTACTATATAATCATGGTATTGTCAAGATATTGTGGTCTAGTGACATTCGATTACACTCCCATATGAAAGGGGTGTGTTCGAGTCTTAGCGGATGCGACTTTTATTTGAGAACAAGCAAATATTTTTATAAAAATACCCCCTAGTCATGATGAACGACAAAAGGAGAAGGACACTAACACAATGAGAGAGGGAGAAGGAATTACAATATGACTAGAATACAAAGTCCTAATTATACCATCCACAACAATACTATGATCAAATGTTAATGTTCTCTCCAAGTGTAAACTGACACCTATAAATCTATGACGAACAGGAATAGGATTAACTCTTAATAAATACCACTGTCCATAGATTCTATACATACATGGTTTTGCATGCTTCAATTCTCCGTCCCCTTTCTCTCTCTATATATACACATCTTCCGTCTTAGAACCCTAAACGATTCATCACAATCTCCCAACCACATTTGTCCGTATCAAAAAACCATCATCAATCATGTCTTCTAAGGTTGTCACCAACTTGTTCAGGTATATATTTATGTTTCTTAATCTGTTTATATATAATATATATATTACATTAGTATTCGCATCGGGTTAAACCAAACATTGGGCGCAATTGAAAAACAACTCGATATACGAATTCAAACTCCGAACTTTATGATTACGTGACTTTCTTTAATCTGGTTTTCTATATTTAGTACATGCATGCATTATATGTGATGCATATATGTTTGGAATTTCTTGCATATGACGTATTGTATTGCGTGTGATAACGTACAGGAGAGGGTACGCGGTGGCGGCGGAGAGAGTGACGGGGCAGGCGGTGAAGAGAGCGGCCGTCGAGTCTCCGGCGGCCGGAGAAAAAGCAGCGGCGGAGAAAGAGGCGGCGGCGTTCTGGATGAGAGATCCAAAGAGCGGAAATTGGTTGCCAGAAACACATTTTGATGATGTCGATGCTGCTGATCTTAGGAAGCAGCTTCTTCCCAGCAACCGCAAAAAAGCGTTTTGAATTTTGTAATCTAAGCAAACATTTGTATGAGACCTGTCAATCTGTGTGAAAGGTCGAACTTTTAACTAATGGGGTCAAAAATTTGACTCATTAATCAAAGATCTGATCTGTCTCATTTGTATGGCGATTTCACACAAGTGTTGCCCTTTTATTGTTTTTATACTGTTATGTTGATATATATTGTTTCAATAAATCAATATTTTAATGCGAAAAATAGTTTGTTTTGCCTTTGCATAAAGTTTACCATGTAACTCAAACTTGTGACTTTAACTTAGATTATCTATAATTGTCCGTCTCAAATCAATATTTTATCCTAGGTGAAGCTCACCTTGATAAATGACTATAAGGTTAGATTATATTACTATTATCTAATCAACTCAAACTAATAGCTACTCCGATCAACAATGCACAATTCATAACAGTTTTGTTGCTACATCCAAAAGTAGATATTATATTATACCAATTGGCTATCATGGAATATTTAAGAGACAAATACTAAAATAGCATCTTAATTATGCCTATTAGAATGCGCATGAAGTAATTTGTTTTTTTTCTGTTTTTTTTTTTTCTAAATGAAATTTGTCCTTCCACTTATATGTTTAGGCATATATTCTTTAATTTGGTTATAAAGCATGCACCCATGGATTTTGACATTAATTATGATTTCTTTTTTAGTTTTTTTTTTAATGGGTTATAACTAAGTTCAAAACACAAAGATGGGTGGACCGAATAATTGAATCAATAAATTAAATGGACCAATATTTTTTTAAATAAAAAAAACAAAGCTAAGCATAACTAATTTGTTCGAGAAGGTAACAAGCAAGTGATGCACTTTAGAGGCTGGATCTATTCGCTACAAGATTCTAAATGTGGTCTGATCTATTGACATTCTTGATTTGAATTAATAAATTCTGAACAACCTAAATTGATTTAGATTGATGTCATTTAATTTTTCGCTTATAACACGACCCGCATGGAAATATTCGAAATTCACGTTGATCAGAGAACACGTGCAAGATACCCTCACGCTGACGTGACCATAATCGGTTTCCGTGATTATTAAGAAAACGATCATCAAAGGTTGTCCCTCTATATAAACACCCCTAATTTTCCTCCCTTAATATCAATTCCGTACGCTGTTAAACCATGATGTCCAACACTCTCAGACTCTTCAAGTAAGATCTCCGATCCATCCTCGTTGTTTCAGTTTTAATGTTTCGTTCATCTTCTTGATTTTATTATTATGTTTTTGAGTTCGTATTATTGTGATTTTCATTGTTAATTTATAATAACGTTTGTGTTTTATTGTGTGGTGATAGGAGAACTTATACGATTGCGGCAGGGGGTGTGAAGGGGCCGGCGGCATCGGCTTCATCATCGGTGATAATAAGAGAGGCGGAGAAGTTGACGAGGGAGGATGGTGCAGGCGAAGGGAAAAGCGGTGAAAAAGGATGTTTTCTGGATGAGGGATCCTAGGACTGTAAATTGGATCCCGAAAACTCATTTTCATGAGATTGATATTGCTGAGCTTAGGAATAAGCTTCTTCCATGCAAGCCAGAGTTTTGAATACTTTGTCAAATCAAGTTGCTGATGGAGTATGATTTTTGTATTTGAAGATGATGGAGTATGATTTTTGTGTTTGAAGATAAACGAGTTTGATTCTTGTCAATATTATTTTACTGAAATCAAAATCTAAATTATTTTAAAAAACAAGAGTAGGAAATTAAGAATACAAATGAATGAACACAAGATTCACATGATTTGACAATATGCTTAAGTCCAACACCGTACCATTGTCCAACTCCATTGAATTTCTTCCATCCACTTTTCAATGGGTACGAAGAAAATAGTTGCCCGACTAGCTTAAGTAATAATCCAATCAATGTTTAGTCTTGAGTTATATTACATGAATTTTTAATCTTTGTTTCTTCACTTTTACTTCCTAATATGACATTATATGAACTTCCTAATCTTTATTTTCTCATCACTTTGACTTCTTAATGTGACAGAATGTAGGGATTCATGCCCCACAAAAACCTAAGAAAAACATGATCAAGAAAATAAGAATAAACATAGAAATGAGAGGACACAAGATTTACATATGACTCGATAGTGTAATTAAGTCCGAGGAACGTAAAACGGTACATTTATAAAATTATTACTTATGCAGGGTGCTCCAAACCCGCACCCTTAACCCACTTAGCAAATGGCAAACCCATTAAGGTGCCTAATCTGTTATCACTCCGTTCCACTTCTTCCAAAAACATATGAACATATCAAACATACCCAACATAAGTTATTCATATTATTTTTATAGACTACTGGCTATTGTATACAAGAATAAAATAATTATCCATCAGGTAATTTAAGTGATCATCAATTCAATGTTTATTCTTACTTTTAATGTAAAGGTATGGATTCAAACTTCTCGAGAATCTAAGGAGTCATTGAAAGATATTGATCAATTACGGTGAAAACCTCTTGTGTGAAGTGTAAGGAAACTTAAATCACTTAAACAATTAAAAATTTACCTCTTTCATAACTTAGACATAATTAGGGTCTAAAATATTTTTTTTTTTTTTGAATACAACTGACCCTATTACATGGTAATATAGTCGGGGCAAAATTTGGAAACATGGTAATATAAAAACATAAAAAATAGTTTGACCAAGAAAAGGAGCATGCGTAATCGCGTATATGTGATAATTACAAGTTACAGTTGTATTTATTTGGATTAAAATTACAGAAAAGAAAATGTAAAGAAAGAGAGAAAATTCAAACACCTACCCCGTTTGTGGGTATACGCAGTTGCGTGGCAGCCGCCAATTGGCTTAAGTTACCATGGATTTTTGTCTTCACTCGACAGTGATATGTTTCGGATTATTCAATTAAAAATAAAAAAAATTCATTATGTTTTCAACTTCCAAGCTGTATCCGAAGATGGCCATTTTCGTACAGTTATTTTTTTTT
>CM008333.1:31783825-31794347 GCA_002525835.2 Ipomoea batatas | reverse complement strand
TACTTTTTGTTAGGCAGATCAATCTTTAGTCATTTTCGCCCGCTTTAACGGCTGAGATTTTTTTTGGGTGTAGCCCAGGGTTTTCACCTTCCAGTGACTAATTCCCTTGCTGGATTGTAGGGACCTCTATTGAGTGGGCACTGTGGGCACAATATCAGATAGATTTCAAGATTAATCTGTGTTGGTTGCAGGCATGATTCTGTGAGTAACTAAGTGTAATGGTTTTCAGGTGAAGATTCAAAAGATGAGATCGAATCTAGAGGAGAAGTTGATGAAGAGAATGTCCACAGTTCACAGAAAAGCTGAGGAATGGAGAGCTGTGGCTCAGCTGCAACATTCAGAACAGATACAGAAAGTGACTGAACAAACACAGAAGATGATGAACAGGAAAAACATTAATGTTTCTCGAGCCAATTCTTGTGGTTGCTTCCCTTGTAATAACCATCACATGTAGTGTTATTATTGTGTACACAAACATAAAATCATGTTTCTTGACAAGCATTATATGAGAGAGTAAGTAAACTTGTGTTTCATTCTTGAAAATGCTAATTGCAAAACCCAATTGTCTCAACAAGTGGTACACAATGCAATATGAACCCTGGTTCACAATGGTAATTTATATCGTGGACCGGAGTCACAGAGTCACAATACACACTGTGGACATACTCTAGTCCAATATATAGAATTTGAATTTAAAAAATACAATTCATGTTCATAATGCACATAATTATATAGTTGGGGGCACATAAACACTTAACATCATACACAAAATTTATGTTCATACACAAAATTCATATGCACAGAATTCATGCTCATTATATCGTGTTTATGTGTATGTATTATGAACATAAATTTTGTACCTTATGAACATGAATTTTGTATCTTATGAAGTTAAATTTTGTATATTGGACCATGGTCTACCGTCCATAGTGCACTGTGGACCCTGGTCCACGATATACGATTGGATTCATGGTATAACAATTGTTTCAAACTCAATAGTTATACCATGGACCCGTATCCATTTACATATTGATTGTTCACAATTTGAATTGTGAACATTCAGTATATAAATTTTGAACATTCAGTATGTAAATTGTGTATTTTGAATCCAGATCCAATTTGGAAAGTAGACCCGAATCCACAAAAAATTTTGCCGTCCTAAACTATTGTGGGCATGATTTAACCGGACCATAGCATAAAATAGGCCCACCAGACTAATAAATTAGGCTGGGCTTACAGGAATTTGGGCCTCCAATGATGGTTTTCCTCCATCATTAAGCCCAGCCCAAAGTTGAACTCTATTTTCATTTTTTTTTTCTCCATCGAGTTTTCTTTTTGGGTACGAAACGGCGAGAGTAAAAGCATTGTTTGCTCCTTCAACAGCGACGACACGATCTAAAATTTTGAAGCTCTACTGAATCATATCGGCAATGTTTCTCACAAGGTAAAACCCGAATTTTGACTTAAACTAGACTAGGGTTTTTTGGGTCTTCATCGTCATTGTGATTAATGTTTATCTTCTTCTAAAGTAGTATTTTTTAAAAATTATTTTATTTTGCTTTCGTCTTTTGTTTGCATTGGTTTTTGGGGGGAGTGAAGAACCGAGTATGATAGAGGTGTCAACACCTTTTCGCCCGAGGGCCGATTGTTCCAAGTTGAATATGCTATTGAAGCCATCAAGGTATTCTGACGATTGATTTCTGTTTATTTGATTAAAAAAATGTCTTGTGAAGGAAGAAATGTTTTAGAGTCCTGATTTTTGTGGTTTTATTGTTGTTTTAGCTCGGTTCAACGGCAATCGGGATAATGACTAAGGAAGGGGTTGTTCTTGCTGTTGAGAAGCGCATCACTTCTCCCCTCCTGGTATGTTTCTGGAATTCTATAATGGAGTTCTCTGCTTGTTGATTTGTAGGGTGAGAAGCTTATTGATTGTTTGATGAAATTATAGCAGTCATCACAGCTATGTTTAAGATCTTGTATTTGGTTATTAGTATAGTTCTGAATTATCATGGAATTGAGCTGAATTTGAGTTCTGTGACTGGCTTTCATAGTGCTTTTTGGTATTGGAGACTTGCCTTTGATATTCGAGAGATTACTTTATTTTGCAGCAGGTGAGCAGTGTAGGTTGGTAAAATTGATTTCATTAGTAGGTAAAACCATATTCAGACTCATGATGGTAGTAGGATGCAGTAGGTAGGTTTGAATCTGTGAACATTTTATTAGAGGGAAACAACTGTAATGATCCATAACTATAGAATTGTACACCCATGGATAAGATGTGAAACTTCTGTTGAAGGAAATAGGGAATTCCTACACATATGGATTCATTTTATATCTGATGCTAAGGACATAAGAAGGTAGAACACTGATAATATTGGCTATAATGGAATGGGTTTTTGGGTACTTCTGGTATTGAATATGGAAAGAATGGGCGCTTGAACTATGGGTCCAGTTAGGTCGTGGAGTAGAAGTGTAGAACCTGAGCCAAGCAGCTCAAATCTTCCTCTTTGACTCTTTAGCTCAACAGTGATTTATTGCCAACTTGTTTGTGGTCACAGCTTCGAGCAGATTTCAGCTTAACCTTTTAGTTTTTCATGTCATGACTCCCCTTCAATTGCAGGAACCTAGCAGTGTGGAGAAAATTATGGAGATTGATCAGCATATTGGGTGTGCAATGAGTGGATTAATTGCTGATGCACGGACGCTTGTAGAGCATGCGCGTGTGGAGACTCAGGTACCTATCAACTGTAGTCTGCAAGTATAGAGCATTTGTGTGATCCTATCTAATTAGTGACTAAGTGTTTTTTTTTTTTTTTTTGTTGTAATTAGAATCACAGGTTCTCCTATGGTGAACCTATGACTGTTGAGTCTACCACCCAAGCTCTCTGTGATTTAGCTCTGCGATTTGGTGAGGGTGATGAAGAATCTATGGTTAGTAGCCTTCCCTATCCTTTCTTTTCCAGATGAAAATACTTCAAAATAATTTATCTGCTTAGGCTTATTCACACTATAGTTTCTTTCATGTTTTTAAATACTGAAGTCACACTGTGCTTCAGTGGCATTTATATTGGCTTTATTTAATTTGATTGAACTAGAGGCAGGTATAAAAATAATACTTTCGAGTTATTCTTAGTAAGATATCGTCAATGTTGTTCCTCCATTTTGAATTTGCGATTTGCCATGTTATTATACTGTGTCTTGCTATCGGTGTGATATTCTGTTTAGAGTTTGCTTTACATATGATGCCACATTGCTGTAGCGTTTTCACTACTATACTATATACTATTTGAATTATTTTGTCCTTTGTACATCCATGTTCACTACTCCATAGTTTTTATGTAACAAAGTGAATCTCCAAATGGTATTTGGTGTGAGCTTTAAATATATCACTTCTCTGCATCTTTAATGTTTTAACTTCCTTGGTTAATGCAGTCAAGACCCTTTGGTGTATCTCTTCTCATTGCTGGTCATGATGAGAATGGTCCCAGCTTGTAAGTATTTCTCTTTCATAGTTTATAAATATAATAGTCCACATTTTTATACAACAATCGTGAAAGATGAGTAAATTTTAACTTCCTCTATGAACTTTGTCAGCATTTTCCTTTATGTAAAGTGTCTTATTAAAAGAATTTGGTGATGAATGTGCTGCAAATTTGTTAAATAACTGTGAATAAATTTTGATAAAATAAATTTGGGAGACTACTGAACTAAATGCCAACTAATGAAAGCCATTTTTGTACACAGATACTATACTGACCCATCTGGTACATTCTGGCAATGCAATGCAAAAGCTATAGGCTCGGGATCTGAAGGCGCTGACAGCTCTTTGCAAGAGCAGTACAACAAGGTATGTATTCGATGGCAATTTTTTTTTTTTTTCCAAACCCTTCCTTTCAACACATGAACTTTAAAACAAAAGCTATTTTTGGGTACATCTGCTGGGTGAACGGGATTCAAACACATGTCAATTACTCCAAAAGGGTTATAACTTACCACCAAGTTTCACCTTCAACCCGAGAAAACAAAAAGATATATTACTATGTTAGATTTGCTTCTTGAATCTGCAATGCTCATGCTGTTTTCAGGACCTTACTTTGAAGGAAGCTGAAACGATAGCACTATCCATCCTGAAGCAAGTTATGGAAGAAAAGGTAAGCTCGCGATTTCAAATTAATTCATGCTTTAATGTGCCCTTCAAACATCTAACGCTCCATCCATTGATTTCAGGTAACTCCCAACAATGTTGATATTGCAAAGGTTGCTCCAGATTATCAGCTGTACACTCCTAGCGAGGTGGAGGCTGTCCTTAGCCGCCTATAAGACGAGCTCCCAGTTTATTTTCCTTTCATCCATTCTCCTGTTACTGCAACTGTGGCATTGGCATTTATTCTGTAGTTCCAAGATTCTTACCTTATTACTTTAGACTATAACTTTGGCTTTATGGGGTTTGAACACAAATGCTGTTCTGCTTTAAGAGAGTGTTATGTTTTATTGCCAATTACACGAAAGAATGATTTCTTTCCATGAGAAGTTTGATCGTTTTAACACAACTCTTGAGCATAGGTATGGCTAGTTGAGTACATGATTAGAGAAATATAGAAGATGGATAACTGAGTAGACAAAAAAGTCACTCAGTCAAGTTGATCGCCAACTTTGTCGAGTCAGTACTTAGGGTACATAGTCGGTTGGTTAGTCGATCAACCGATTAAAACCCGCCTAGGGTTGAAATCGCCTCAGTCTAGGAGCGCCTAGGTAGCCGCCTAAGCTGATTTTAACAACATTGTGTTTAATAAATTTATATTACATTATTTATGATACAACACTATTTAATAAACTTAGACTACACTATTTATGAAAATTTTAAGACATTGGATAGTAGTGTGGGGCAGTGTCATTATAGCATCATGTGCAACCCTTTAGTACTATGCTTGGTCGGTCTCAAAGTTACAAGGTTAATTCATAAGTGACTTTTCCCGACAACCACTCGTCACCTCGTATGAAAGATCGGACGGTGAATTTGGAAGCCTGATCCGACGTGATGCTAGGATTATACCCAGCCCATTTCACCCTTTGCTCCACGCCGGCGCCGGCGCCAGTATTCATATACTCGGCGTAAAAAATGGTGGCCGGAGGATCAACATTGGTTTCCCACTCAATCCAGCCTTGCGGCTTCAAGAACGACCCAATCGTTGACTGCATAATAACAGTTGTGGAATATGGCTTCCATGGCCGGCCGAGGTAAGTTGGCACCGTGACTTCTCCGAGCGGTGAAATGTCACACTTCTGAATGGAAATTCCGCTGGGCTGATTCCGATCGGTCCTTCCTTGGGCTGTAATGGTGTTGTATTGCTTGGGTAGTGGCTGTCTCGGCTGGATTTTGCAGTACTGGAAAACCACGGAGGCGTCGCCGAAAATGAAATCTACGGTGCCGGTGATGTCGCAGTCCCGGTAGAATTGCCGGTTTTTGTAAGTGTAGAGAGTGTCTTGATAGGCGTCGAAGGAGCACTGGTAAAAGACCGATTGATCGGACCCCGACCGCATTGCCACCGCCTGGTGTTTCTCTGGTCCTGCCGTGTTCCGGAACGTTATGCCCCTGGCGATGAATCCCATACCATCAACGACTGGATAACCAACCAATTAAAAAATATATGTTAATCAATATCTTAAAATTTCTGCGACCCATTAATATATATTTTTGATATATTAATAATAATTATTGATACTTGAATACTATCAAAGTGGGCTGAAATCTGTGGCCTGGCATACACCAGTCACTCGGTGAGGCGAGTTAGGGCTACGCAAAAAATGACCTACGAAAGAACGGGCCTAACGGGCTTGACCTGTTAAGATCTACGATTTGCGCGGGTTATGAGTCGCCCCGCAAAAAAATTAGGCCCGTTGTGGGATGGACGCAAAAAATGACCTGCGAAAGAAGGGGCTAACGGGCTTGGCCTACTAAGACCTATGATTTGCGCGGGTTACGGGTGGCCCCGCAAAAAATTAGTTGGTACGGTCGCAAAAAATAACCTACAAAAGAACGGGCTTGACCTGCTAAGACCTACGATTTGCACGAGTTACGAGTCACCCCGCACAAAATTAAGCCCGAGAGACGGACATAATGGAGCGAGCCAACACGTTTTGACAGTACTAGGGCCTAGACTTAGAGAGTCGAGTAGTCGAGTCCAACATCCCAAGGTTGCAGTCCTGAAAGTAGCTGTGCCGTCGACGAAGTTGTCGCTGCCGGTAATTATGGTCTTACCCTTGCCATCCCCATACATCATCACATTCCATTTAGATTTATCCAACTCCACTTTCTCCTTGTACTCGCCGGCCATAACGTATATCACAAATCTCGACGCACTCTTCCCGGGAATCTTACCCACAGCTTCCTTGATGGTCTTAACACTCCCCGGAGACCCATTTTTGTCCACTACCACGTCCGGCGTCGGGTTGTCGGCCTGCAGCAGTCGCCGGTCGCCGGGTTTAACCCATTCCGGGAATCCATCGGAGTCTTGATTCGCCGCCAGTAGTTTCCGGTGGATCGGGAAGTGGAAGTTGCCGAGAAAGGAAATTATGTGAGCCACGATAGCCAAACTGTTGCTGACGAATTCAGTTGAGTTCTTCATCGCCCCTTTCACGTTGTCTACAACTGTTCCATTTGCTTTTATCTCATCCAGAGCGTCCAAGCACGTTTCCTGGTCTGTTATGGCGGCGCTTAGCCATGTTTTCAGGTCGGCGATTCTTGCAGAGGAGAGTATCTTGCCGTCTACCCCGTTCACCTGTTAAATATAAATATAATCTATAAACTTTATATGCTATTGTATATTACTTCTAAATATATTAGCCCTGGTGGGTAAAATAGTTATTTATCAGTCAATTTTAACTTATATTGATCATTAATAGTTTTTTGAACTCGATTAAAAAATGAATACAAGTATTTGGTAAATCAACTTTTTGTAACTCTAATATGTAAGAATTTAAAAAGTTGCTCAAAAAAATCACATAAGGAGAAATGTCAAATATATCCTCAAACATTAAGTAAAAAGTCAATTAGACCCTTAAACTTTTGAAAGTTGCAATTAAACTCATAACATAGTATTTTGGAGCAATGAAATCCCTTAACCTGCTAGTGACTTACAATTACAGGTCAACTATAGTTTCAGTGAACCTTGACAAGCATCCGATCAAATCCCAACAAGTTTAGTCAAATATCAGCGACGAGTGACCGACGATCGCCGGACGCGCGTTCCGTCGGAGAAGGCGACCAACTTGGTCACTTTCTCCGGCAAAACGCAATCGTGACAACTGCTGGTATTTGATTAAATTGTTTAAACTTGATCGGATGCTTACTAGAAGTTCCCCAAAACCCTAGTTAACTTGTAATTATAGGCCGCCAACAGCTTATTTGATTTCATTGCTTCAAAATAACATGTTTGTAGGTTTAATAGAAACTTTCATAAGTTTAACTGCCTAATTAATACTTTATCTAAAATTTGAAGACTTATTTGACCAATTTCCCTAAAATATATTATACCCTGAAATCTTGCATTACCTCCATGGACGCGATGGAATCGTTGAGGCGATAGACTGCATCGTCAAAAACCTCCCGGCAAACATCGAATGCCTGCCGGAGATTCTTGTCCTTGGTCCCTTTCATCCACCCCGCCGGCCGCGACGCTAGCTTCGTCAAGGACTCAGCCGCAATTTTCAAAGAAAGCACGAAAAGCTTTAAGGGATCTTCGCCCTTTCCTCCGGCCACTGGCGACATGCTCTTCATGCACGACTCTTTATACTCCGTCACGCTACATAGCGCCTCGACAGAGGCCGGAGAACCCGGACTGTCGCCGCCGGAGCCGCCACTCTTGTTCTTCCGGTGAGCAACAGTCCCGGCAACTACTCCGACGATCAATCCGACGAGAAGAACGGCGGAAACGACGACGATGATTATACGCTTGCGGGTCTTTCTCCGGTACGCTTGTTCCTCCGCGGGGTCCACTTTCCCATAGCCTTTGAAGGAGTTGATTGAATCCATAACTGGAACTGATCTGAACCTTCAAGTAATTACAATGGCGGAAATTAAAGAAATTGGTGCACGTGATTTATAGATGTTTTTGAAGTAGAAAAAGAAGTTACGATAGAGTTTGGGCCATCGTTCTTTCAACTTGTGTGCCGTCTAATAACGTTTGCATGAATTGTGAAAGCAACATTTTAGCTAACAATGGATAATGCCGGGTACTATATGGGTTGTGACATTTGTTGACCGTTTAAATCACTTATAAAGTTCCATTTCGATATTTTTCAACAATATGTGTTGTCTTCACACCAAAATATCTAACTAGAAAATGAAGATGGTACCATGGTGGGAACCCATGGTTTGGAACTGAAACCGAACTGTGATCATATATATATAATAGCAGAGTTAGTAGGACAATTAACTCGATAATCACAGATATTTAAGTTTGACTTTTTGGGGAGCTATTTATGGGAAATCATTAGTCTTCTCGATACTGAAGTTAGTTTAATTCTTTGTTGTCCTTTACAGACCAAAGTCATAAGGTGAGTTTCATCCAATTCAAAGTACCCATAATACACCTTCTAGTAGCAATTGTGAGCTTTCTTGTAAATCAAGGATAAATATAGTCTGCAATTCCTCATTTTCTCAAGCCTCTACAAACTAAAAGTGAAGTAACTCACACTAGAAAGATCTTGTGGGACGAGTTCGAATAAAGTGTTAGCAAAAATTAAACACTTAAACTTTTAATACGAGAATTATACTCCACTCAATTAATTCTAGAGGCCAATTGTTTTTATTTTCATGCAAGTTGAACTGTGTACTGCTGGCGTGGACCTCGATAATGTTAATGTGACAAAGGTAGCTCCAGATTGTCATCTGTACAGTCCTTGTAAGGTGGACCCAATCCTCTTATGTGCCTATCCATCCACCCTTTTATTGCAACTGGCACTCATTGTAGCTCAACAATTCTCTGCTTTGTAATTACGATATGGTTATGGCCTATGGGCTTTGGACTCTAATAGACTAATACTGCTTTAAATTGCATTCCCAATTAAACCAAACAACCCCTAATGCAAGATCACCCCGATCAGCCTAGGTCTCCAAACACTTCTCTGTATTAGACTGAGAGTGTAAATGAATCAAACTATTTGTAAGTTACTTGTGCTCGATTTGATGAGTGTTCAAATTCAATTCAATTATTGTCAAATCGATCTCGATTTTAAGTAATGTAAGTGACAAATTCAGTCAAACTCAAATATCTTAATACTCGACTTTAGCCTAATTCAATTACACTCTCACGCAAAACCCATCAATCCAAAGCTCATCTTCAACCCAAATCATTTTGGGAATTTGTTAGACCCAACCACACTTCCTAGTGATTTTGTTTGGGCTTACATTCTAATAATGGATCGGAGTATTATTTTCTCTCATACTCAATTTTTATTAAACCTCATTAGATTCATGTTTGACCGTTAGAAGCCCAATAAGGACATCAATCAACAGTATAACTGTCCAAGTACGCTGATTAAGTCAACGTTGAATTTTAGAAGATACCATTTGTACCCATTTTATAGCAAATACCGCATTAATTGGCGGGATTTAATATGTTGACATTTTAGCTGTTAAAATAACTAAATTACTTAATTAGAAGAAAAAGTCATCCGTATAAGGGTTTTTTTTTTTTTTTTCCTTTTGATGTGTAAGAGAAGTTTAAGAAATGTATGTCACTATTATAAATAAAAACTTTCGATGTTATAAAACCTGTGACCTCCCAATCACTTTGTGCCACTAGACCATAAGGTTATTAACAGTTATGTGGTAGTCTAATTGACCTAGCGATCTTAAACTTAGTCCAAGACAATAAATCTAAAAAAGTGAACCCTTCAAAGTGTTAGACCGTTCAAGTGATTANCAAAATATCACTATGGTAGGAAAGGTTATTCAATTATATTTAGATCTAACATTTGGTCTAAATTAATGTTTATAGAGTAATGAAATTTGCATTTTTTTTTAAATACTTACCAAAGGTTGCAGTTTTGAAAGTAGGCGTGCCGTCGATGAAGTTGGTGCTGCCGGTAATTATGGTCTTTCCCTTTCCGGCTCCATACATCATCACATTCCATTTGGATTTATCCAACACCAAATTCTCCTTATACTCGCCGGCCATGATATATATCACAAATCTGGTTTTACTCTTCTTGGGGATCTTATCCACGGCTTCTTGGATGGTCTTTACAGTCCCCGGAGACCCATTTCTGTCCACTGTCACGTCCGGCTTAGGGTTCGCGGCCTGCAGGAGTTTCCGGTCGCCGGGTCTAACCCATTCCGGGAATCCGTCGGAGTGTTGACTCGCCGCCAGTAGTTTCCGGTGGATCGGAATGTTGAAGTCGCCGAGGATCGAGAAAATGTGGGCCACGATGGCCAAACTGTTGCTGGCGAATTCGGATGAGTTTTTCATTACCGCCTTCACATTGTCCACAACCGTAGCGTTTGCTTTGATTTCTTCAA
>CM008333.1:31602508-31614562 GCA_002525835.2 Ipomoea batatas | reverse complement strand
TTTTCACGGTCGCAGCTCGTTATGGATTGATTCTAAGTGCCATTCTTGCTGATTTTTCTCTTCATTTAGTGCAGATGTGTATTTATTAAGCTCTGAAATGAGTATGGCACTGTTGCAGGCTTGCAGCTAATCATATGGTCTGTAATTTGCAGCACAAAATGGAGTAAAAGGAGAAATGCTCATATTGCATTTCTGTTTTGCATATCCATGTTGTATTCTTTGCCTATTCCATTCCTTTCTTGATTCTGAAAACATGGAAACATTAAAACAGATTGGAGTGAACATAAAGAACTATGAATAACAGAAACATTTTATACCAGAAAACATGAACCTAAAATCTGTATTGCATATAATGTTGTCATTCTGGTAAGTTTTCTGCAAAATAACAGGGGAGGAACTCAAGAAGATCTTCCCACAACGAGTTCCCCCGTGCCTGTGAAGCTGTCAAAAGCATCCACTACTAGAGCTGAAGAGATGGTACTTACAAAGATTCCAGCTTTTCTACCTAAACTAGAAAACTAAAGCTTTTCATCCTTAAATAAAACCTTTTACTTCCCGTCAATCCTGGTTTAAAGCTACTATGTTAATGCTTTTTTCAGGTCAGATGAGCAATCAGTTGTCTTAAATTTTGGTGCAATAAATAAGAGTGAAAGGTTATATACTAGCAGAACATAACTGCTGAGGATGCTACTTGGACCATTGACGATTTCACTTGGCGATTTTAACCTAGAAGCTTCGCCTCCTTAAGGAGGCTAGTGCTGAAATCAGAACCCTTACTAAATTGATTCATAATGATTGTGATTATGAGAGATCCTCATAAGAACACAACATTTTTTGTTTCGTTTTTTTTTAAAATTTTTTTTTTAAAAGATGAACTTATGTTATCAAAATATCATAAAAGACGTCCATTTAAATAAATTCCTTGTAAAATTACAAAATCATATTAAACAAGGAATTTTTAAATAATATTTATTTATTTATTTATAATAAATAATATTTTTAATTTTTAATAAATAAAAAACATTTGTTTTGAAAAATAAAATAAAAAGGACAAATGTCAATACCTCATAAATTTGACATGATAAACAAGTCAATTTGGACTTAATTGAACAATTGTACTTGAATGAAGCTTTTTTACTTAGGGATCCAATTACACTATCCACGACTTAAGGGCCAATTTGACACTTTTTTTCTAAATTAATATCACCTTATCTAGATAATAAATCTTACACATTTAAAAAAAAAAAAAAACATGAACAATTTATAATAAAGAACAATTAAATTAGATAACAATAAATTAAAAAGCAACATTTTAGTACTCACCTAACTATATATAATGATATACGTTTGGTTCCAAGTATAATGAACATTGTCAATTGACACCATAAAAAATCTCTCACTTCGTCAAAAGTAACAAAAATCATGCTACACACCCCACTTTTACCACTTACAAGCAATCATGTCTAGCCATTTTGTCTTGTCATAAAATGAATGTTTTGTAAGTGACAATTGTAGAGATGCTTAGCAATTTCCATCTAACAAAACCTCCACACTAAATGAATTCTCTGTTGTTTTCACTTACCATGATCTACAAGGAAAATGTATATAAAAACTCAGGAAACTATATATAAAAACTGTTTAAAGGAGTGTTGATTTCGTCAGAAATTATAAGCAAAAACAGATGGCACAGAGACCAAAAGAGTTGAAAAGAAACTAATAATTAGTGCAAGAAGTAAAAATAGGGATTTCGCGCTGCAAAACTGCTCTGTTCAATACTACTTCTACACAAGGAGAACTGCATTGATACAACCATCATTTTCGGGGTTATTTGTCACTTGAGCATACTTCCCTGCACACATTATCAATGAATCAAATGTGAGAATACATAAAGCAGAACAGACTAATAAACTACATAAATAACAAGGGCAAAGCATGATCTTACCCCAGACTACTTTTCCAGCAGGGGTTACAAGACCAAGTTCACTGACATTCACCTGAAATTATAGGCAGGGATCAATGAATGGTGTATATCAATTGCAGTAGTTTAAAAAAGTGTTCACATTCGTAGAAGTTACCTCAATGATGGTTCCTTTGGTTATGACACCAAGAGACGTATACATTGTACCATTTGGATTTTTCTTAACACCAATGATTTCAAGATTGAATGTACACTTAAGTTCAGGGTGAGTCACATGAGCTTTAGTAAACCGTAAACCGGTGGGGCGTATGAAGCGCTCATATTTTGGAGGTTTCCTAGTAAAACCAGGTCCAACAAAAGTAGCTTTTGTGACCATCCTCTTCCACTGCTTGGCTGCATATGAAACAAAACCAAATTATAAGAAAATATTGTGAACACATTTTAAAATACCAACATGTAATTAATGAAGTTCCAGAATAATCCCATCCTCAAGGAAGATCAAGTGGCAAAATTCTTAAATAACAAAGCAAGTAGAGATATGTATATTAGTATATTGTGAGGGACTTACTCTTTCTTTTGCCAGTTCTGATCACTCTAAACATCTCATCTTCAGCCACAGGCCTTACCTGAAAGGTAGAAGGTGCCATTTAACTAATTGCATATCTTGAGAGAATAATAATTAACAATAAATACAGCATTAAGAAAACCATCTATGATTTAACTTCATGAAGTGCAAACTTTAACCTCAATTTTGCAACAATACATGCATAACCATACTTGACAGTTACATTATGTGCACAATGCATTATCCAAAAATCTATTCTCCCTTAAACCTATTATAATTAGATTTTTTAAATCCATTTCACTATTGCACCCAAGGACCATAAATGGTTTGCAAGTCATTCAATTTTTGAAGTTTGTAAGTGAAAACTCTTAGCTCAAGGCCAGTTGGCTTTCAATGTTGTGTCTTATACCCATTAAAAATATGTATATAGAGAGAAGGATGATAACTACTAAAGATAATCAGGGTGCAGAGATTAAAAAAGTAACACAAAAAACAGGCAACACACAGTAAGGATTTTTATGTAATTTGAATTTGCGCTACCTTAGGTAGAGGGACATCCCATTTCCCAGCTTTCTCCTTCCTCTTTTGTTTTATGGTATTGCTGAGAACCTACAAGGAACAAGAAATGACAATCGCAATTATGACAACCACTTCCTAACAATGAAAAGGAGAGAAGAGTAAACTCTGGCTAACAAGCTTGCCTTTGCTCTTGTTGTACTTTCACGATCAAGTAAATAGGCTGGAAGGGCTCCATCATGAACATCCTCATCAACCTTACGCCTTGATGATGACTCTTCATGCATTGCCAATCTGTTGACATGACAGCATACTATAATATAAGATGACTTCTTGATTCATAAGCTGGATTATGAAAATCCAAAGCCAATTCTTTTTTCAATGTTATAGGTAGAAAACCACAAAAGCTCATTGATTTAACTATCCTATAGCAATAGTAATCACAGTTTTCAATAATAATGTAACTACACTGATATTCTATATCAACTTTTACGGCAAACAATGATTATGCAAAGACTTAAACACTTTTACGGAAAACAATGATTAGCCAAAGACTTAACCCTGAAGATAGTTAAATTAAAGCTAAAATAGCTCACGTTTTCTTCATCAAGGCCTTTTCCCGGTAGTTCTTCTTAGCAATCATCTTACCCTTGATACCCAGAGACTGTTATCAAATCAATACAAACAAAGTAAGCACCGAAAATCAGAAAACAAATTCCAAATTTGCAAGTGAAAGTGATGAGACAGAAATAGAACATTACCTTTTGGGCAATCTGGGAATGCTTGTGAACTTCACGGGCCTCCTTCTTGCGTTTGCGTTCGAAGTGGTCATGGCGGTAGCCATTTCTCTTCCTGTGCAGCTCTATATAATCTCCCTGCGGCTGTTAGAAACATTCCACAAACGGAGCGGTATCAGAAGATTGAGAAGATAAAAATCAAAGATTCAGAGATAATACTATGAAGATACTCAGGTACGAACCATGTTTGTCGACGACCAGAAGAACCCTGGAAATTTTCAGAGAGGGAGAGAATAAACCCTAGGATTTGATTTTAGTAGAAGAAGAGTAGAAGGTTTTGTGTCTGGGCCAGAATTGGGATGCGGGCGGCCCATAGTCCATATAAGGAATTGTTATATCATGGACTATGGTTCACATTGCAATGTGAACTAAGCGACATTGAATTGTGTATTTTTAATATTAAAATTGTGAATTTTTATAATATAAATTGAGTTTTTAAGTCAAATCACATAACAACTGTATTAAATTTTTAGTATTGAAATTGACTGTCGTATTTGACTTAGAAACTACCAGTACCAACACCAACCCAACTACCACCATTACCACCCCAAACACCAACACCACCGCAACCACCACCACAAACACCAACACCACCACAATTACAGCCGCCACCATCACTACCAACACCAACACAACCACCAACTACAGCACCACAACATCTTGTTATTATTACTATAACAAATAACAAATAATATAATAAGTTATTTTTAGAACTTGACCGCGAAAAATAGCAGCGACGAGGTAGTCGCCGGTCGCATTTTCCGGCGAGGGCGATCGTTTCTGGTCACCCTCGCCGGAGGTCGCCTTCTCCGATGAGGGCGACTACAAATGGTCCCCTCGCGCGGAAAATGCAACCGGCGACGACCTCCGTCGTCACTCGTCGTCGGAATTTTTCACCGGTTACCGGAAAAGTCGCCATCGGGGGTCGGAATAGGCAAATGACCTGTTAAAAATGTTAATTGTTATTTTTTTTTCCCCGATTTAGTGACTTAATTGATTTGTTTTTCTGAGTTCAATAGCTTATTTGGAGCTTATTTGAGTTGGATGACTTAATTGCTAATTCTCAAATATTTGAATGACTTATTTGTACCTTTTACCTTTTATACATTAAATTAAACACTAAAAATTTAAAATATTTTTAAAATATTTTATTTGAAAATATTATTTCATTAATATTGTTTTTATGTTACTTTTTGTTTTCTATCTGTAACTTTCCATAACGTTGGCATCTGTGTTTTCCCGGAATTATCAGTTGTTCCTGAAGCGCCGCCTGTAACTGAAATGAGAGCTGCGACGCCGTCATCAACGTGCAGCTGCAGCGGCGGCAAGGGAGTTGTTGGCTTTCCGGCTCACCGCTCAGTCACCTCCTTCCCGCTTCGTTCCCGTCAAATCAATTTCCCAAATCAGCAGCCAATCCCGAATTTATGCCGCTTAGGGTTAGCTCATTATCGCGGTTCATCATCGATATACTGTGCAGCAAAGAAGGGTGCAAATGCGACGTCGTCGTCGTACTCTGGCAGCCCATTTCCATCGGGCTGGGATGATAAACCCTACGAAGTATTGGAGAATGGGAAAATATCATACTTGGATGAGCAGGACGTAGTGACATTCCTTGACCCTCCCAAAGAGCTCGTTCCTCTCGATCCTTCTTCCTACAATCCCGCTTCGTATCTCTGGTAAATCTATATTTGCGTATGTAGTTACGGAGTATATGTTGTTGCGATGGAAAATCATTGCTGATAAGTGATTGTTGAGCTTATATAGTATCGTTGTTTCATTATTAATGCGGTTTCTTTTTTGCCTATGTGGTCAGGAAAAAAATTGGAGATATACCAGAACAAAGGCGGGATAGGTTGCTCTCCTTGCTAAACCCAGGGTTTGTGATTCCTTAAATTGCTTCAGCATGTTTCATTGTGAAATTTCATTTCATTTCATTTCTGGTTGCAAAGTCTTTCATTTTCGTTATTGGGTTGAATTACTAATCTCTTTGACATTCTTCTTGTGTAAGTTACTGGTCGTTAAACAAGATTAATGCAGTGATGCATTGTTCTTTCCCATGTGTTTTTTTTTGCTTAATATCCGATCTTGTTGATGGTTTCTTGGAGAAATATTACCATGTAGAGATGTTTAGCCGTGCTTTCTCTGCATCTCTTCGTGACATTTTACTCCTGGAAACAAATGATGTGCATGTGTATTCATCTAGTATTTAGAGATTTCAAGTTATGCATGGGGAAAGTTCTAAAATTGTTCCAAGAATATATTAGCTAGAGGCGTAGTTTCAATGGAACATCACAAGAGCTTATGCTTTTTACAGCAGCTCAGCTTCTTATATGTGGAAATTCTCACAGGCTTATATCGAGAGCTTGGCAGATAGCTGGGATGAGGTATGATGACCCCAAGTTGGCAAAGAAAAGTGCATCTAGCCTGCTTTCCGATGGGAATGATGCGACTTCACTTGAATTTTGGAAATGCCGAACAAGTGGAGGTTTGCTGACTTTCTTCTATATGTTCCCCTGGTTTTGCTCTTTCATTTATTTAGCAATTATAGAATCTAGCTAGCACGAGAATTTGTTAATTTCCTAGATCCTTAGCTAAAAGCTTTTTATTTTAAGTACTCTGGTTTATGGAAGATATTTTGATACATTGAAATTGTGATACAGGGCCCCTACTCATTGCCTGGATAAATTACTTCAACAAGGTATTCACCATGATTTGCTTTTGGACTTATTTCCCACATTTTCCATTTATTTTCTATTATCTATTATTTTACTTCTCTTTAGTGACCGTGCATTTTCACAAACTCATGATGATTTCTGTTAATGCTTTGGCTAGGCCGTCTTCCGCTGTGGGGATGGTAAGACATATGGACGACTCATTGGTATGTTCACTCATAACATCTGATATTCTGATATTTAACAGCATATGTACTTTTTGTTTAATATGTTGAAAGTTCATTTTATTGATGTTTGAAATATGTGGGTTTTCTGGATGGCTTATAGTTTTAGTGTTCATGTATAGTCGAAGATCTCCTACAGTGTAGGTGTGAAATTCTAACCATCTCACTTATTGCTTCAAATTTCAACTTATTTTAATATTTTTTTTTGGGGGGTACTTGAGGCAGTGTGTACGCATCCTTAGAAACATAAATATCCCTTCTTATAATTTTATCTCATGTGCCATTTACAACTTTTTTGCTGATATATGTTTCTTCATCCAATTGGCCATGCTTCTGACAACCAACTACATATCAGGTGGATCAATTCTGGCTGGAATCTCAAAATCTTATCCACTATATTTTACGGTAAAGGAATCGAATGAAGTGATGTCAACAGAGCATCCTTGTGATTTGGCATACGAATTTGGATATGGACTGTTCGATCTGCCTGATTTACCAGAAGGCTTCCCTAAGCCAGGTGAGTAATATTTTTATGGTACTCAATGGAGACCAGGGATAAACAAGAAATTAAATTCTTGGTTTTACCCTATTTGTTGCATATATGCTACATTTTCTGTAATCACATAAACACTTCTGCAGCCTAACGCCTTACTTCCTTAAGCATGCAGTTGACCACTTGACCATGCTTTGTAGTATTTTCATCGATAATGTATGTTAAGATGGTAGTTGCATAATGTATTTTCATTGATAATGTATGTTAAGATGGTAGTTGCATAGTATTTTCACTGATTTGACCTACGCTGCTTGGAGTTCATTTGGAAGTTAAAATCTAACAAATACTGAGTGTTATTGATTTTGCATTGGCAAAAATCGCGCAGTCATGGTTTCGTGTGATCATTGAGTGTCATCAAGCTCTCGTCTCTCTGTGCTTAAAACTAATAATCATAAACTACTTTTTCTGGTTGTGCTTAGTTTCTCAGGGTATGTTCCTAGATTTTCATCAGCCTGTCCAAATAAAAGATCATAGATGCATTCCGTGTTACCAAGATTATTTTGTACTTTGCATGTGTCTAATTAAGCGTTTCTTGCATCGCAGCAAAACATCCATGGCCATTCAACGATCATGTTGTTATATATGTTCGTCACGTGGGCCCAGGAGTAATCGTGGGGCAAGCATGGCAAGAGGGTGAAGCATTGGAACAAGTACCTAAGAAGCTATGTGGTGAGATCTTGATGGTGAAGGATTATGTTTGAATCAAGTGCTGTTGATTGCCACAATGAACCACCAAGATTGCCTTGACATCAAACAGAGCTATCACCTCTCCATTGCATGCTTTCACTCCCAATGTAATAAACTGAAATGATGAATCATATTGGCAACTTAACTGAGAGTATTGCAGTCTCACTCACAGTTTTGCCTATATGATACTCTGTAGGTGGCAAAGAAAGCTCCCCTTTTATGTATACTGTCTTATGTATTCTTGTTTGGTAATGAAATTCCCTTTTATGTATACTGTCTTATGTATTCAATTCTTTTTGGATGATGAGGTAAATCTGTAATCACTTACTATCTCATTCTTAGGTAATAGCTTACAAAACACACAAAATAGGTAGGGTTCACTAAGAATACTTTGCGTGATAAGTATAATTGAAAGAGTATTGTCAATAATTGAACTTGTATGATACGAGAATCATGTTCCATCTATTTGTGTAACAAAGATAAAATCATGGCATACACCACCATCTCAATAGTCAATCCAACATGTTCACTCACCATATCAACTTTTAGTAATCACAATTTCTATATTTTTATATTTAAAAGATTCTGTCAACTACTATGTAATATGATGACATTTCGATTATATTCTAAATTGGTGATTATAGGTCCGAACTCACTGAAAGGGGCTTAGATTCTTTGGACTGAAAATGTAAAGAATTGATAAAATTGTACCTATACCATTGTATCCCAAGAATTTACAAGGTTTTTAGTAAGAGTTAGGAATATCCATGTAATGAAAAGCACCCAGTGGGGTTGTGTAGCTTAGAATAGGACAATGTTATCATCATCTCCTCAACTCACTGTTCTTCCAGCGGATTGCCATCGACTCCTTTCTTCAACCGATCCTCAGAATCTCCACTGAATTTCAGACTCAATTTGGAGATGCTTCCTCAAGCTCGAACTTTGATACCTCACCTACCGTCTCCACTTCTCCCCGCTCCCCATTTCCACAAAACTTCACTCCTCGTCCCCAAATCCCCCCAAAGAAACCAACTTTCCTGGCCAAAGAAGAGGAACCCATGCCCTAGATTCTCGATTCGACCTCCCAAGTGCTCTGTCTCCGTGGTCTCGGAGCCGCTTCAATCTGAATTAGCTAACGATGGCAGACCCTTCCCGGCTGAAGTTTCCAGAACGATTATGGAGTTGGGCTCCCTGGGCACTCTCTCCACGTTGACGCAGGACGGTTGGCCTTTAGGCATTGGCGTTCGCTTTGTTGTTGATCCCGAAGGCACTCCCGTTCTGTGCTTGAGTGACTCCGTTGCCAAATTTTCTGTTCATAACAAGTCCAGCTTACATGTCCAGGTGTGTGCTCGATTCAATGCACAATTTCTGTTATAAAGTTTAAATCTTTGGCGTGTTGGATTTTGGGTATTTGACAATCAGTTGATAGCTGACTGGTGTGATTGTTTTAGCTGAGTTGACCTTCACAGTATTAGCTGATTATCAAGTTTCAATGTATAAGTATAACATAATGTAATTATAAATGTGACATTTATAATGGAATTGGTATTCAATTGATTCTTAACAGCTAGAGCAATGTGGTTTGCGGACTCCGCAGTGCACAGTGCAAGGCAGCCTTGAGAAGCCGGAAGACTCGAAACTTTTGAAGGTATAACAATGGTCACAAGTTTGCACATTCTCTTTCTTGTTGGCTTAATGTCCTGCTGCATGGTCTCTGAACATTCTTATGGTCTGGTTTCACAATTCCTGTTGCAATTTGCGGGAGTTATGGTAGCTTATATGATCAAATGCAGCATGCAGCCTCTTGTGCCATATTTTTGGTTTAGTAGCATGGTTTCGTCCTTTTTAGCTTTTAGTGCAGTAGATAAGACAGTTTTAAAAGAATAAAAGTTACAGCTTGAGCAATATGTGAGGGCAGTGAGGCTACTTTAATCTTAAACCATGAGGTGCAATTCATTTGTAGCCTGTCACTATAAGAGAGAAAAAATTGTGTGTAATGAAACTAGAAAATGAAGACCTGGAAGTTTTAGAAATTGTGACTGACATCTATACTCGAGCAGGAGGATCCATTGCATTAATGCATTACAAAACTCTGGATGTTATGCTGATTGCTTAATAAGACATTATTTCTTAGTGTGTACAAGTAGAGAATGCCATTTGAGTTAATCCATGTGTATCAAGTGAGGTTTCGTTTGGTTTTGTAGTTTTGACCCTGATGTTAAAAAAATGTGATTGAATCTCAAGTTGTTAAAAGTCTTTCTCATACAGAAGCTCTGTTCAGTATGGAAAAGGCGGTATGGAGATGAAGTAGATGAACACAGCTTATATGTCGTTTCGGTTGAACAGGTGCTCCAAATTGAAGATTTTGGGGAGGTTTGTGAGACATTCATCACTGTTTGTCCATTGTTTTATTAATCCATGTGGCAAGTAATCATATCTCAATGTTTAAATTCAATTTTTGAAATTTTCTTATATGACTACTTTTAGGACGGTGTATGGGTCGCTTCTTCAGATTATAAGCTGGCTAACCCTGATCCTCTCCGAGATTTGGCTGAAAGAATGATTGGCGAGATAAATCTTCACAATAAGGAAGATGTTATACGTTTTTGTAACGTCTATGTGGATTTGGATTTCCGGGTTCGTAAATAACCATTATATTTATATTGGCAAAATACTTTTATGTTCTTAGCTTCAGATTGTTCCATAGCATAATGATGTGATACAAACCCACCAATATGGTTTGTATATTATCTCTCTTCTGCCTTTCAGATTCTCTTTCGTATGTGCAGCCAATTAGCCCTGGTCATATATACGGCGATTTTATTTCCTTTGTTCTTTTGCTTATGCACATCTTCCTTTGCCCAACCTCCTTAATGGTTGTTGGGCCTCCAGGTGGATATTCTAGGTTCAACGTGTGACTTGAAGAAGACTTTTCACATTTTCATTAATTTTTTTTTTTCATATTTGCATCTCAGACTTTGAAAGCAGTTGATACTATTTGATCTAAGTTTGTTTTTGTGATCGTCTCATAGGTGCCAGATGCAAGGATGCTCTGGGTTGACAGATTAGGTTTTGATGTCCGTTTCTGGTCTCCCCAAAAGGATGTTTTTGAAGTTCGAATCCCTTTTCCTAGAGAAGTAACCGATGAGAAGGGTGCAAAATCTTCTTTCAATTGTATGTCCCAACTCGCTTGGGAAGTGGAAAAGAATTTCCATGCACCAGAGCTCAAGAAGGTGAAGAAACTGAAAAAGATAATGTTCAAGGAGGGATCTGAAAAAGTCGGCTTCTCTTGACATTTCAGCGTTTAGATCCATCCATCCATCCATTCATCCCCCGATCTAATCCATTCCACTCTGCAGTTGTTTGACGCCGAGTGACCTACAATTTTGAAATGTCTTACTACACCAGGTTCTTTTCCTGGATCCTGATGGCATTGCAAGTTTCATGGGGCTTAGAGTCAATCAATCAATGTAATTTCTACTAGAGAGCAGATGAATACTCAGTTGCAGCAGAATGTATGCATGAGAGAGTTGAAATACATTTTGACAAGTTTTTTGCATTCATGACAAAATGTTTCAGTTTTCTTGAGTATATAATTGAGTTTGGTAAATCATAAATGAAGCAAAAAAGCTGTCTTTGTTACATTGTACAAGACAGAAAAAATTAGTCATTGGTTCAACCCTAAAACAACATTGACAAAGCACCTCTCCGAAAAAGAATTAAGATTCTTGGAAGAATCGTCACCCAAATGGGGTCCAATTGACACTCGGCTAGATTTATACATCCAGTTTAACGTACGGTGTAGCCTATATATATATATATATATATATATATATATATGTTATTTTTTTATGATTCTATTGCTTGTATATCTTATATCTAGGCTGTTAAACTACCTGGCTCTAAAGATGAACTTTTTGGTGAAGGGAGATGAAGACAAATCAGACATGAAGTACTTCATTAGTTTATGATTCTATATGGGAAAGACTTGTTTCACAAGTGAATTCTTTTGAAGTCTTTACTGCTTTTGTCAGTTTGTGAAATGATATGCTGCACATGGATATGGTAGTTGAAACCAACTTGACCAATGTTAACAAGCAAAGTTAAGGGGTGGGGAAGAGG
>CM008333.1:31560160-31571007 GCA_002525835.2 Ipomoea batatas | reverse complement strand
CAGAAGATGCCAAAGAAAGATGCTGCGAGGAGAGAGCTGTTGGATCGATGGAGAGGCATCGAAGAGGAAGACGACGACGCCGATGGCGACTTTGGTGCTCATAAGCGCCGTCGTCTTCACCAGCTCAAAGAAGAGTGGTTTGCCGCCTGTTCTCAAGACTTTAATTAATTTCTGGATTCAACATTCTTCCACTTCGCAACTTTCCTTGTTTTTTGGTTTGTTTTGTGTTTGAATAATTGGAAAAAAACCTGTATTAATGCAATCTGCTCTGATCATAACGAGAGATACAGAAATGAGATCCTACCCTGTTAAAAATAAAATTAAACATTAATGCCAGTAGGAGAGCACTGAACTTAAACCCAATAATGTGATAGTATGGACTGAGACTAATCGATCGCAACAAACTATAGCTAAAGCTCCCACTCCGTTGCTTTTTGATCAATTGCTTTATCTGCCAGTTTGAAGAAAACACCATATAGATGGATACACTGACAGCTGACCTTTCAGGATGCAAATGCTGCAAGAATTTAGCCAGTGAAATAATGCTGAGACTGGACCAACATTTGTGCACCTGATTGTGTGTTGGTAGCATTTTGACAAATTGGAAACTGGAGTTCCTAAGACGGGCTCTTTCTAGATTCCTGGGGAGAATGAGATTGGAGATTCATTGTTTCTTATTGAATTTGACTATTGCCAATACACACAGCATAACTAATGACTTTGTGTTATTATTAACTTGTAATGTGGCTCAAATGAATGATGAATGGGAGGGAATATACAAGTCATTTTCAACTCATTCATGAAGTGAAAAATAGATACTCAATCGAACTTGCTCAAATCTGCCGAATTTTAATGATTTGTTTTAGTTTGAGCTGATTTGAAGTGCAGTGATGCGCTTCTTTTTCTGTTAATTAACTTGTAGCATTTTCATATTAAATGCAGGTTTTCTGATGCTTTCAAATTCTTGATCCACTTGCCAAAAGGAGATCACATTTGGTGTTGTTCTTGGGACCTGATGGGACCTTTACTAGAGACATTCTATAATTATTATAAAGATGAGCATCGTGATTCTCCTCTAAAGCTTCTATGGAATAGAGTTTCGGAAGAGTTGCGACATTGCACTCAATGTATTTGCCAATATCATCAAGCCCAAGAGATGTATAACACAGAATATGAGTCAAGTTCAATAGGTCCTCTTCTTGATGTATTGCGCACTCTGGATGAAGAAAGAATAAGTCAGCACCTAAAAGAAATCAATGCAAGAATAGCTCAGGGAGATTCTGTTTTGGGGAATGACAATGGTGAAATTGTTAGTGTCATGTTTGAGGTATTGTCAGTTCCTCTTTCTCAATTCTGTACATCATCTCTTCCTACTGAATCATACTAAAACTAAGTTATGCTGCTATTCTTTTTGACTTAATACTGTTTGTGTTTTGTCACATAATATAGCAACACATTGTTTTGTGAAGAAAGATCTAATTCAGCACAAATTGGAACCATGATCTTTGCAGGGCTATAAGAAGCCTAATGCTTTTTTCTGTTCACAGAAAGGCAAAAACTATGAATAACTTTCAAAATCTTGTAGCGTATATATTTATGGGAAGGAATAAAATCTTAACCTGATGGTTACTGAACTTCTTTGTGAACTAGGTAACGAAATTTAAATGAAAAAATGTAAAATAAAATAATGGTGAATTGATATAAATAATGTGTGGAATCATTAAAATCTACAATGATAAACTATGCCCTAATGTTTGTAGGAATCAATTTTATATAAAAAAAAAAAGAGTTGGTGACTGGGTTGACCTCACATCATAAGTACCCTTTCAATGGCATCCTATACTCTCACCAACTTACTGAATTTCGCTGAGTAGTAAGTTGTTCAAGCCATTTATTCAATCCAATTAGTATTCTATGTAGGAGCGGGAGGGGGAAATATTCTGGAAAATTTTTGCTTGATTTTGTCATATTATGAACTGTTTAGATTTTGAAATAAATTGTGTTATCATGTTATGCTCATATATAGTACACAAACACACACATACTAATACATGTCTTTCTCTTTGAGTAACAGGTTTTGATGTTTCCCATCTTGTTAGATGATGATTCTTTAGCAAACGAATTTCAAATATTCATTGAGGCAGTTGATGACTCTCATGAATTGACCCTAGGTGGTCACCAACAATATCCGGTGTGCCTCGCTTTTGTTCCCTGGCTTTTGCTTAGTTTGTAACTTTGTATCCTGTTACATGTTTGGCTCATTTTGTTTCTACTTCAACATTTTGCTTTTTAGGGAGTTTATGCATTGCTTTTTTTGAAAAATCGGAGAGCACGTTCAATTGGTTTCCGATTGGCAGGACAAATGAATAGATTGAGGTATTGTTTTATGGTAATTTTTTGTAATTTGTATTGTGATTTGTGAAAGTATGTTGCAAGAGTCTCTGACTTTACTCATATTACTACTACGATGCTACCTCTCATCGCTAGTGCATAGATGTCTCCAGGATGTACTTCAAAGTTGGCAAAATATTTTGAAAAGACCCTTTACATCTGTTGGTTGCCACTCAGTGATTAATGTTTGCTTAGTTTCTATTCACAGGCAATCAATTGACTTGGATCCATTGCAGCCTTTGCTGAAGAGATACATCAGTTTCTTGGAGACAGAAATCTCCTCACCTCCTCAGACTTCTAGGCCTAGGGTCCATCTGGAACGATTAACTGTATGGCTTGGAATCAAAGCATTGTAGGAAGCAGCTGGTTTTTTTTTTTTTGTCCTCACTGCATTTAGTATTTATCCTTACTCTCGTTTTCTTAGAATTAATGGTCTTTCTTTTATTTGTGTCTTGAAGGCTTGGATTCTTAGAGCCTCCAGCATTTGAAGAAGGAATTTTAGATCGCTATCCCATTTTCCTGAGTCTTGTTCTCAACCATATTAGTGATGATTCTCCTGAATTTTCTTATGCAGTTAATTGCTTGAGATTGCTTTTTGAAATGCTTGGTATGTTCTTCTTTGTTCCATATTTTCCTTTTCAAGTTACTCAATTACTTCTTATATGCTGATATATTTATAACTGTTTTATTTCAAGGTTATAAGCTTTGGTTGAGGACTACGCTGTCTCCAAGTGTAATGCGGAATACATTACTGGGTCAGTCTTTCCACACAAGAAATGAAAAGAGCCATAAAGAAATTTTTGATCTTTTCCTGCCTTTTCTGCAGGTATTTCACCCTTCTGATATTTCAATTTGAAAGGCTTTATTATTTTGCTCCTCTTTGCATATTAGCATGTAATTGTTAACCTTAAGAGCTCTAGTGTAGTGGCTTTACATGTCCGTTATTTCCATTATTTTGACTTGTTTTCTGCTGTCTGCTATATGACCTTACGAGTTTCAAACTTGTATAAATGTCTGCTTCAGTCTCTTGAAGCATTACAAGATGGAGAACATGAAAAGCAACGAAGAAATTTCCTTTATTTTCTCCTACATCAGGTCACTGCGAGCAGCAACTTCAGCATACTAATGAGGAAAAAGGCTTGCCAGGTTGTTGTCTCATCCTGTAAATAAAGTGTGTATTTTTCCAGTGCTTTCCTAGTATTCATTGCAAGCTTGTGATTTTGCAGATAGCTTTTCTCATTGTTCACCGAGGTTACAAGATGAACCCACCAAACCCACCTTATGAATGCGCACATATGTGGTGTGTATTTTATTTAATTATTTTACATGCTATATAGGACTTTGTCCTTTAATATTGATTCTACATTGTTGCATCAGCATTTCTTTTTCCAAACTGATCTAGGAATCTTTATCTCAACAACTTATAGCAAGACTCATAAACATTGGGATATAAAACCTTAAAATTTATTTCTTTACCTTAAGAAATCATTAGTTGTTGTTTTATATATATTGTTTTTGTCTGTTCACATTAAATTACTTATTGTCCTACTTCACTATGTAATTGTTTCTTTCATTTTAATAGATCTTAACATTTTAAAGCATGTGTAAAACCTAGCAACTTATATTAGGATACATTACCTTTCTTTTGGTTTAGTCCTTCAGCTATATTATATACATTTTTTCACTTCCATTTTCATTTGTAGGGGACCATCCCTTGTGTCCTCTTTGAAGGATTTGTCACTCCACAGTTCTCTTCGACAGCCAGCCTTTGATCTTATACAAACTATTATTGTGTCTGATGCTTCAGCCATGGTAGCTTCAATTCTGAGCTCCCTGCTGCATGCAAGTAATGAAAGAGGCATGCCTACCAATTTTGATGAAGATGACGATGAAGGGAATTTGTTAGATCATGATATTGAAGAAAAGGATGCCACTTGCTGGAGTGAATTCTGTGTGCAGTCTAAGATGACCTCAAGTTTATATGGCAGTTGGATGTGCATCCCAATGTTATGGTTTGAGGTTTTAGTTGAGATTGATCCTTTAGTCCTCCCAGTGTCAATTGCCAAGGCAGTCTTTTGGGCCTTATCTCGCCTTGCTATGGTAGAACCAGAAAATAACTCAGAAAGGTCACTTTCACTTGAAAATTGGTTGAAAACCTGCACTTCAGAAATCTCTCATGCTTTTGGTTGGAAGGTTCCATCTGGCTCCAATGATGGTGGGGATGGAATGGTATCAAAGAATTCTGTTAATGTCTCAACAGTATGTAAGCCCCTTGTGAAGACATTCAAGAGGTTTGCCATTTAATCCTGTTGTGGCATGCTGTTAATGTTTCATTAACTTCTGATGACATGAGATGCTTACTCATCTATAATGCTATGGACCATTCAGTTGAACAAGGATTGGGTTCATGATTTTGTACTAAATGTTAATTTCAGATTTAGCGTCAATTATATTTCTAGAATGGAGCGAGGAGAGCTAAGGAAACAGTGGACCTGGGAACCCATGATGGGCAACAGCTTAATACTTCTACTTGTGGATCCCAATGATGTATTCTTCTCATTCAAGCAATTTTTGAAGTGAACTATTTCCTTTCTCTGCATAGTACACCCAAATTTAACTTAAGGTTTCACTGACCATCGCATTTGTCTGTTTGCTGCAGAATGCCAGGCATGTGGCTAGATGTATTCTTGAACAGGTCTCAGACACACGAGGTCTGACTTGTGGACTGCAGTTTCTCTGCTCTAGTCCATCTTCATTGTCAGCCATCTTTGTAGGGTTAAGACATGCTTTGAAACTGGTAAGATCAAGTTAAGGAATCAGATTTCTCTCTCTGTACTGTTCTGACTGCAATAGATATCCTGGGATGCAGGGTTAGGGTGGGGATTTATTTATTTATATTTTTTACTCTACACAATGTTAACTGCTTTGTATAATCGTATTTTTCCTGTAAGAAAGTAATCTGAGTCCTTTGGATGATCTTATGCAATAATATACTGGTCTGACCCATCATTTGTTTGTTTTGCAGGTTCAGTTGGACAGTGTTCTGTCAGACTTTCAGTCTTTGCATCATTTATTTTTTGTTTTCTCTAAACTACTTAGAGAAGGGAATTCTTCTGCCAAACCCATGGTTGGAAGTTCATCAGAGATGTCTAATATATCAAACTTCTCTTCGCAAGGTGGATTTCTAAAGCAGCCAGTTTTTGATGAACAACCTGGTAAGGTGATTGGACAGTCATCAGTTAGCTTTGCCTTGTCGGAGAAATTCAGTTGCCTACTATCAGAAATTGCATGGCTTGCTATTGGGAAGTGTTTATCTGAAGGAAAGGCAAACGTGGACCAGAAAGCATCTCAGGTGTGGACTTTGTTATGATTACAAAATATTTAATTTCTTTGCTTTCCGTTTTGGTAACAGGCATTATTTGTTTCATCTTTCCAGATGGTCCTTTGTCTTTGGGTATCCAGAGTATGCTTTCCATTTCTTCAGTTGCAAGAACTGCAAACTATTTAATTTCTTTGCTTTCCATTTTAGCAACATGTATTGTTTGTTTCATCATTCCTGCTGATCCTTTGTGTTTGGGTATTCAGAATATGCTTGCCATTTCTTAAATTGCAAGAATTGCTCTTGTTACAGTTCAAATTGCACATTTGCACCATGCTTTATCAGAAACAATAAGTAAAATGAAAAATAATATTTTACTAGTCTTAGGTTCTTGATTCTCTCAATATGTTTTTTAAAGGTCTAGAATTGTTTTCAACAATGTGGTTATTGACTTTTGGTGAAAGGCTGATCATTGGTTAAATTAACCTAATTCCGAAGTCCTAAATGCCATTTATTCAGGAATAAAAGTTTAAAATTTAGAGTAACATGCTAACCAGAGACTTTCTTTGCGAATGCCACTAAATATGTGATTTTTCCTCTTTTTTTCTTCTTCTCTATGAATCAGATGACCTGCATCCGCATACTAGAGATTCTTCCAGTTATTCTTGAAAAGCTTCATGGAAATTTAGCCATGATATTCAACAGTGCTATTGGTTTAAAATGGCTCTGTGATTTGATTGATTGGGGAAAGTCCTCTCTTCCAGTGGTGGTCAGATATTGGAAACAGACATTTATTTCTTTGCTGGGACTGTTAAAAGGATTCTGCAGTGGGATCTCTGCTTTGGCAATTGTGGATATTGAGAAACTTATTTCATGTGGTGAGTTCCAATTTATTTGATCATACCTAACTTTCATTGTTATTCCTACTTGTGAGTTAGCTCATTAATGCCATCAACTTTTAGCTGAATTTCATATTGATGAATGTTATTCGGTGTGTTGCAGATAAAACTCCTATAGAAGAATTAACCGAACAAGTTGCACGCCTTTCAGTATCATTAATGAATAAAGGTTCCTTTGATGTTAAGAAAACTAATGTGAGCCGTGAACATTCTTCTTTCAAAAAATTGTTACCAAGTGGTGATTGCTCAGCTGCAAATGCACAAGCTTCTTCTGTGGATGTTAAGAAATTGCATGTAAACACAGATGTATTGGCTGGCAAGGAGGGAGGTGATTTAATAGTTCTTTCTGATGATGAGAATGAGTCAGAAACTCCTATGAGCTATGAACATTCTTCTTTCAAAAAACTGTTACCAAGTGGTGATTCCTCAGATGCACAAGCTACTTCTGTGGCTGTTAAAAAATTGCTTGTTTCTGACTCAGATGTATTGGTTGGCAAAGAGGGAGCTAAGTCTATAGTTCTCTCTGATGATAATAATGAGCCAAAAACTTATATAAGTAAGGATGTTAATTCTCATTTTGGGTCAAGTCAAACTTTGTTTGATGACAAAGTTGTTTCAGCTAATGCTGATGAACAAGTGGTGTATCCTGGTCCAGTAAAGGGGACTAATTCCAGAATTGATAAGGCCATGAATCCTGTAGTAGCTTCTAAGCCTGGGCTGGAGTCAGACATGGTGGAGGGTAGGACTGCAGCATCCATCAAGTCAAAGGTTATTCACGAAAAGAGAAAGGATGTTGATACCAAGCTGTTGAGGGAACATACAAAGGAAAATGATACTTTGATGACCCAGCCTAGTTCTACTTGGAAAGATTCATCTGATGAAAGTATGATTTTCAAAACTAAGGATCAGAAAGACAATAAAGAGGCAATAGAAACTGGCGTTACAGTTTTACAGGAGCTTGTACAAGATAGTGAAATTGATTTGGAGTTTGGTTTTTCCAAATTAGGTAGGCGCCGACAGACATTAACTATAAAGCCAAGCATTTCTGGTCCTAAACGACAAGTCATTCAACTTGATTTGCCTGTGAAAAACAGATCTAGCCTATTTAGGGTGGATGGCAGAGTGAAAAGGTTTAAATCTGCAAGGCTTGATGACTGGTTTAGGGCAATTTTAGAGTTGGATTTTTTTGCAACAGTGGGGTTATCAGTGACGAGTGAAGAGGACAATCAAAAGTTTAACAAATTAAAGCAGGTTCCTGTTTGCTTTGAATCAGCTGAAGAATATATTGAAATTTTCCGGCCATTGTTGGTGGAGGAATTTAAAGCACAATTGCTTAGTTCATTTCAAGAGGCTAATTCAGTTGAAGAGATGTCTTGTGGTAGCTTGTCTATAATGTCTGTTGAGAGAATTGATGATTTTCATATCATTCGTTGTGTCCGTGATGATTTTGATAATACTGGATCTAAAAGCTGCTTAGAAAATGATCTTATTTTGCTTACAAGGCAACCACTGCAAAATTCTGCACCTGATGTTCATATCGTTGGCAAGGTATTTTCGTCCTTTTCTGTTATCATTTGAGTATGTACTTTGTGGCTTTGGGCTTTATGAACTAGGCCCAAAACACCTGATGCACATCTTCGGCTATTGTTTTTGCTGAAGCATGCATATCTTTTTGTAGGTGGAGAGGTGTGAAAAAGATAATAAAAAAAGATCAAGTATCATTGTTGTCAGGTTGTATCTTCAAAGCAAAGCTTCTCATCTCAACAAGGCTAGAAAGCTTCTAGTTGCACGCAGCAAATGGTGCATTAGTCGCTTGATGAGTATTACACCTCAACTAAGGGAATTTCAGGCATTGTCATCAATAAAGGAAATCCCTTTGTTACCTGTAATCTTGAACCCCACCAATCATGGCCATAGTGCAATTTGCAGTAATAATCTTAGTAAACTGTCACGACCATTGCATCAAGTCTTTAAAATGGAATACAATGAGAGCCAACAGGAAGCCATCAGTTCTGCTATTGGGCCTTTTGATTTGAAAAAGGATTTTGAATTGTCTCTCATACAGGGCCCTCCAGGTATGTTGTTCTTATCTACTTACACTTTCTAGTTTCTTGCTCATCTAATTTTCTTTTGTTTTATGAACTTCTGCAACATAAATACTTACTCTTGATATGAACTTTTAACCTCGTTTATGCTAAGGTACTGGAAAGACCAAAACTATTCTGGCCATTGTCAGTGGCTTGCTCTCGTTTTGTAAGATGAAAGACACCAGAACACTGACTGCTGCTCCAAAGCCCACTAGTCTGTCTAGCAGCACTTCAAGACCACATATTAGTAATGCTGCTGCAATTGCAAGGGCATGGCAGGATGCTGCCTTCGCTAGACAACTGAAAGAGGATGTAGATAAGAACAAAGATAACATGGGAAGCTGCAGTAGAGGACGGATCCTCATCTGTGCACAATCTAATGCTGCAGTTGATGAGTTAGTTTCAAGAATAACCAGGGAAGGCCTTTATAATAGAGATGGAACTATATATAAACCATATCTGGTTAGGGTTGGTAATGCTAAGACCGTTCATTCAAATTCCCTACCATTCTTCATTGACACTCTTGTTGATAACCGTATGGCTGAAGAGAAAATGAATGTGAATGATGCGAAGAATGATATGAGTAAAGACAGAGTGACCGTTCTGCGTTCTAATCTAGAGAAGTTAGCTGATACTATCAGATCATATGAAGCCAAGCGTGCTAACTTAAGAGAAGGAAATTCTGATTCAAAATCTCTGTTTGAAGGTGAGGCTTGTAATGCTGATGGTATGAAGGAATTATCTGGTGCAGAACTTGAAGCAAGGCTGAGAGTATTATATGGAAAAAAGAAAGAAATGTATACAGATCTTGCCGCAATTCAGGCACGAGAGAGGAAAGCTAATGAAGAAACTAAAGCCCTTCGACATAAATTGCGGAAAGCTATCTTAAAAGAAGCTGAGATTGTAGTCGCCACTCTGAGTGGATGTGGTGGGGATTTATATGGGGTGTGCTCGGAATCTGTGTCTGGTCAAAGGTTTAGCAGTTCATCAGAGAGTGTTTTGTTTGATGCAGTTGTTGTGGATGAAGCTGCCCAGGTATAAAATCCACCCCCCCCTCCCTTCCCACCACCGCACAGACGCACACATTATGTTCAGTCATTTCTCTGTTCCTTTAACCATATCTAGCCACTTCATAATTCTCCTGTGTACTAGGCACTGGAACCTGCTGCTCTGATTCCACTTCAGCTCTTAAAATCAAATGGGACCAGATGTGTGATGGTATGTTGATTGCAATTATCTTTTCACAATTATATAAAGGGTAAGAATCTTTACTGAATGATAGTTTCTGGGCTTGAAGGTCGGAGATCCTAAGCAGCTTCCTGCAACAGTTCTTTCAAATATTGCCAGCAAATATTTTTTCCAGTGTAGCATGTTTGAGCGCTTGCAGAGGGCTGGACATCCTGTGGTCATGCTCACCGAGCAGGTATTAATTGCACTGCCATTCACTTAAGCATTTTACACTTGACACCTTGCTGGCCTCATCACGGAAAACTGTGTTTGTGTGTCTGTGTGTTTTAGATCATCTTTTTAATTAATAAAAATAAGTAATTATCAACAAAACTGTATTTTCATGATTTTTTTTGTTCTAATAATTGTACTATCCTTTAATAATCATGGGCTCAATCAAGAACATTTTTATAGGTGACATTAAAATCATTGGAATAGACAAAGTTAATCATCTGAAGAATGTAATGTATTTTTGTTTTTGTTATATTAGGAGTTCATACATTTTGGTGGTTCAATAGTTTTTTTTTGGGTGATTTGCAGTATAGAATGCATCCTGAGATAAGCCGCTTTCCTTCTTTGCACTTCTATAATGGAAAGTTGCTAAATGGCAATTTGATGTCTACCAAATCTGCACCGTTTCATGAAACAAATGGTCTTGGACCCTATGTTTTCTTTGATGTTGTTGATGGCAAGGAGCTCCATGGAAAGAATTCTGGCACCCAGTCACTCTACAATGAGTGTGAAGTTGATGCTGCAGTTGAACTGTTAAAATCTTTCAAGAGGAGGTATATCTTCCTTCTATCTTATATTGCACAGTATTTGCACTCCTTTCATTAAATATTGCTTTTCAATCTTTACTTAGGTATGCATCAGAGTTTGTTGGTGGAAGAATTGGTATCATAACACCTTACAAGTGCCAGCTTT
>CM008333.1:31533496-31547374 GCA_002525835.2 Ipomoea batatas | reverse complement strand
AATCATCCGATGGGCCCCACCCCCATCGTCATCGGAAAGAGCCTTGAGCGAATTCTCGTACCAGTGGTCGTGGGTTTGAAACACCGAAGGTTTAGCATCCTTCTGAACGTGAACGATGAACGTTTTTCTTCCATCTCCGGCGGCTAAAACCGACGAGAGAAGTAATAGGGAAAGAAAACAAGAAAGCAGAAGAACAAGTGTACTAACTGCTGCCATTAGAGAGCGATGAGAGCATAGAAATGAGTGAAATGGGCAGAGCAATAATAATAAAAACAATGATAATAGTGCGCTACTGCAGTGAAACTCACATGAGAAACAACGTATTTTACTACAGTACATGACACCGCTGTAAAGTGTGTCGTCTTAATCTATGATTGTCAAAATCAATTATAATTCATGTACAATTCATACTTACTCTAACATTGATTTTTGATAGCTCTCCAACAATCAAGAATAATGATTGATTAATAAGTTAGGTAATCCACATTAATGAATTTTGGACCAGTTTTTGAGGTTTTGTAGTGATGTAAATGAGATAGAGGAAAGAGAGAGAATATGTGAACTCCTCGTACAAATATTGATTTTGTGTGAGACCCACGGGAGAGAAAAAGGAAAAAAGGAAAAGCGCACAGGCATGTGTGGGATGCACAAATTGCACCTAGCCCGTCGCATAAACTGCATGCGCCCACTGGCGCTTGGTGTTAGATCCTAATTTTGCACATCAAAAACCATTCCAAAAATCTCACTATTGTGGATGCAAGCTATGTTCAAGGACAATAAACGATTAATATAATTGTTAGACTTAGAGCAACTCTACTAGGGGTTTTTAGATGGGACTCACTAATGTTTATTAAAAACTTAAGAAGTATTGCAGGTGTGAGTGAGGTGCACCTGCACGCACCCAAGGTAACTTGTTAAGTAATGAATTGAGTTCGAATTTAAAACATCGATGGCTCATCAAATTCCTTGTGAGTCATAAAAATTAGCAAGCCAAACCCAAGTATAAATTTATAAACTTGATTGAGCTTGAGTGGACCATTTCAAGCTTAAACATTAACCTAAATTCGAGTTTAACTCGGCTAGAATAATTTGCATTCTTAGTGTTATATGCAAAAATAATACTTGATTAAAAATGAAAAAAATGATTTATTGATCAATCATTGAGTACTTTGGTGGTAAAATTAATAGCAAGTTTAGTCAATTTATGGGTAACGCGGGAAGGGAATGAGATGCGGACAGTGTTGAGGATGAGACAGTGAAGAATTAGATTCGATAGGGAATTCGGTGATTAAGGGATTGTTTGGAATTTTGTAGGTCCTTTTGGAAATAATGTGGACTTTTTGGTGCATTCGCTTTAATGCTACCAAACTGTCCTCTATCTCTATTTTATATCATACTCTTTTCGCTGGCCAGTCTCTTTCGCTTCGTACTCCGTTTTTTAGTTTGTTTTTTACAGCACAAATTATTTTTCCACAAACATAACAATAATCTTTATGACTATATTTTGTATTATAGTTCGAGTAGCCTTAGCTGTAATAAAAATTTAATATATGATAAGATTGAAATTTATTAATATTGGATTAAGACCGGCGAAATGATAAAAAAGATACATGCACCATTAATTAATTAGTTATATGTAAGATATATAGTGGTTATTAGGAAGAGATATTTTATAATTGTGATGCTGTCACGGCACTGATACATTTCTGGTGGTGTCGGATATGTTTTTTTTTTCATTTAATAAAATGTATTTTTATTTATTCATTTTGGTCTGATTCTTTCTTCTATGTACTTAATACTTATACACTGCAATAATAAAATATTGTAAAAACCAATATACGATATGATGTAAATCAGAGCAGTTGCACGTGTGATCTTATCTGATCAAATATTACCAAAATAATTACTTACATTAAATCTTTAATATAAACTACGGAGTACTAATAAAGGAAATTTCCTCCCACAACATGACATCTTACTAATAATAAATTAATAATAAAAGAATTCTTTTAGTTATGTTTAATTTTTATTTAACATAAGAAAATTAATTATTAAGTTGTTACTAATACAAAAAAAAAAAAAAATTAAAGTTGTAGAATTACAACATCTCATAGATACTGATTCAAATATGGACATTGCTTCTCATGCGGTCGGTGTGGATTCACCATTAGGTATGTAAAAATGCACCAATGCACCACACACCAAAAAAATGCATCACACCTAATGGTGCATTTCCAAATACTTTGTGATGCATTTATGCGTGACTATACAATCATCTTCTATTTATTCAATCATGGTTTTCGGGATTAGATGGTTATAGTTACGTGGAAGATCTTTGGACGTGAAGAGGTAAAGTATGAAGCATCTTTAAATCTCCAGGTCAGCTGTCCCCCTAATAGAGGTGTCTAAAATTCAGCGAGAGGATTAGTCATTGTGTCCGACGGTGAAAACTCTGGTCCTCACCCACAAAACATCATACGCAGCAATGCAAGTAACCACGAACTCACGTCATGTACAACGATGTAGTGAATGTGATGACAAATATAATACAGAGCATTGAGTGCATAGTGTAGATTTGACTAGAAGTCAAGTTAGGGTTTCTGTCTCCACTCTCCACCTATCACTTTTCTTTTCATTTACGGAGAGACACACCACCACCACGCACGTCCACCAAAACTTTGCCCTCTCCATCCTGAAAAACTGATTTAGCAAGTAGGGTGGCATAATTTTCGTATTAAAAAATTGTAAGTTTGATTCTTGTTAATATCTTATTTTCTCAATCGAGTTTTGTTAGGTGGTGGAAACTGATGAAGGGTCAAGTCAAGCATCTAGTGGCTAAAAGATTGTTGGACGGGAACACAAAGGGTCAAGTCCAACATCCTGTCATGCCTCTCGAAAATATGGTGGTATAAGAAAATAAAGTTGCATCTTCGTTACACTTTCGGTGTAGTAGTAAGCGTTTGATCCTAATAAGTCCATTATACGGAGTTTTTCTAATGTGGTTTACCTCTCTTGTGTGGTTTGCATGCTATTACACAGTAACAAATAGCATAATTTACTATATACACATTATCGGATAGTGACCGTAACTTTTTCTAGTAAAAAAACCCTCCTCGTCCTGCCATACTACCCCTTTAATGCAACTCATCATTTATTACTTGATATACAAGCTTAATAAATGAGAATCCAATGGACTCTATTACATAAATTATATGATTGTGCACCATGGAAGCACGAGTAAACCTCATAATAATTTTTTTAAATAAGAGATTAGATTTCTCTTTTTTTTTTTTTTTTTAATCCCTTTCCTCCACCTAAACTTGTTTGCCTCTTTTTTATCCCTTTTCTCCACCTAAACTTGTTTGCCTAAAAAATTAAAAGAAAAAAAAGAAAAAAGAAAAAAGAAAAAGAAAAAAAAAACTCCTTGTTAGGATGCTCATCGACACTTCACACATTATACGTACAAAAACCTAGTCATCACTAGTCTATACTATATATAAAAACAATATCCTACTCCCAAATTTTCCCGCCCAAACTTAGTGGCATTTTAGTAATATCATTTATTTCATTCATTTATTAATTTATTAATTAATTATATATATATTCATAAAATCTCATTCATCTATAATATTATTATGGTAATATAGTAATTATCTATATATATTTATTCATAAAATCTCATTCATCTATAATATTATTATGGTAATATAGTAATATTGTTAATATTAATTGGTGATATATATATAAACTGAAGTGCATGGACAATTTTTCCTGTCCATANGGTCTGAAACACCGAAGGTTTAGCATCCTTCTGAACGTGAACGATGAACGTTTTTCTTCCATCTCCGGCGGCTAAAACCGATGAGAGAAGGAATAGGGGAAAAAAACAAGAAAGCAGAAGAACAAGTGTACTAACTGCTGCCATTAGAGCGATGAGAGCACAGAAATGAGTGAAATGGGCAGAGCAATAATAATAAAAACAATGATAATAGTGCGCTACTGCAGTGAAACTCACATGAGAAACAACGTATTTTACTACAGTACATGACACCGCTGTAAAGTGTGTCGTCCTTAATCTATGATTGTCAAATCCAATTATAATTCATGTACAATTCACACTCTCTCTAACATTGATTTTTGATAGCTCTCCAACAATGAAGAATAATGATTGATTAATAAGTTAGGTAATCCACATTAATGAATTTTAGACCAGTTTTTGAGGTTTTGTGAGTGATGTAAATGAGATAGAAGAACGAGAGAGAATATGTGAACTCCTCACGCAAATATTGGTTTTGTGTGGGATCCACTGGAGAGAAAAAGGAAAAATGAAAGGCGCACAAGCATGTGTGGGGTGCACAAATTGCACAAGCCATGTGTGGGGTGCACAAATTGCACCAGCCCGTCGCGTATACTACATGCGCCCACTGGCGCTTGGCATTAGATCCTTTTTTTTTTTTTTTTTCTCTTTCCCTCATCTCTCTCCTACTTGACATGCACCTCAAAAACCATCCAAAAACCTCACCAATGTGGTTGCAAGATGTGTTCGAGGACGGTTTTAGATGATTTTTATAGATAAAAAACATGAGTATGACTTTATTTATTTTTTATTTTTTTTTGTAAATTTAGTTTTTACATGGGATTCACTAATGTTTATTAAAAACTGAAGAAATCTTGTAGGCGCGAGTCAAACGTAACACACCTGCATGCACTCAATGTAACTTGTTAAGTAATCGAGTTGAGTTGCAGTTTAAAACATTGATAACTCATCAAATTGTTCGTGAGTCATAAAAATTAGCAAGCCAAACTCAATAATAAATTTGTAAACTTGATTGAGCTCGAGTGGACCATTTCAAGCTTAAACATTAACCTAAATTCGAGTTTAACTCGGCTCGAATAATTTGCATTCTTAGTGTTATATGCAAAAATAATACTTGATTAAAAATGACAAATTTATTTATTTATTGATCATTGAGTACTTTAGGTGGTAAAATTAATAGCAAGTTTAGTCAATTTATGGGTAACGCGGGAAGGGAATGAGATGCGGACAGTGTTGAGGATGAGACAGTGAAGAATTAGATTCGATAGGGAATTCGGTGATTAAGGGATTGTTTGGAATTTTGTAGGTCCTTTTGGAAATAATGTGGACTTTTTGGTGCATTCGCTTTAATGCTACCAAACTGTCCTGTATCTCTATTTTATATCATACGCTTTTCGCTGGCCAGTCTCTTTCGCTTCGTACTCCATTTTTTTGTTTGTTTTTTACAGCACAAATTATTTTTACACAAACATAACAATAATCTTTATGACTATATTTTGTATTATAGTTCGAGTAGCCTTAGCTGTATTAAAAATTTAATATATGATAACATTGAAATTTATTAATATTGGATTAAGACTTGGCGAAATGGTAAAAAAGATGTATGCACCATTGGGGTCACACTTGTGTGAGACCGCCTCACGGATCCTTATTCGTGAGACGTGTCGGGTCGGGTCAAAGCACATGCAGACGTCATACTTATATGCTCAAATGTAACACTAATCAAGAATATAATTTTTGTTACTTATAGGAGAAAAAGTAATACATTTTTCATAATAAGTAATGTTGACAAGTGCCCCTTACTTATAAGGGCAAATATAATACTTTTGAGGAAAAAAGTAATACTTTTAAATCGAAATGTAAAGTATTGTATTTTCCCTTAAAAGTATTACATTTACCTTATAAGTAACAAAAATTTTATTCCTGATTAGTATTACATTTGAGCATATAAGTATGACATTTGTACATATAAGTGTTACATTTGCACATTGATCCGACCCGACTCAACTCGTCTCATGGTGAGACGGTCTCACACAAGTTTTTGCCTTAATTAACAGTTACATGAATTTTCAAAAAAAAAAAAAAAAACAGTTACATGTAACATAGTGGTTATTAGGAAGAGACATTTTATAATTGTGATGCTGTCACGGCACTGATACATTTCTGGTGGTGTCGGATATGTTTTTTTGTCATTTAATAAAATGTATTTTTATTTCTTCATTTTGGTCTGATTCTTTCTTCTATGTACTTATATACTGCAATAATAAAATATTATAAAAACCAATATACGATATGATGTAAATCAGAGCAGTTGCACGTGTGATCTTATCTGATCAAATATTACCAAAATAATTACTTACATTAAATCTTTAGTATAAAGTATAAACTATGGAGTACTAATAAAGGAAATTTCCTCCCACAACATGACATCTTACTAATAATAAATTAATAATAAAAGAATTCTTTTAGTTATGTTTAATTTTTATTTAACATAAGCAAATTAATTATTAAGTTGTTTTTTTTTTGAAGGCAGTTATTAAGTTGTTACTAATACCAAAAAAAATAAAAATTAAAGTTGTAAAATTACAACATCTCATAGATACTGATTCAAATATGGACATTGCTTCTCATGCGGTCGGTGTGGATTCACCATTAGGTATGCAAAAATGCACCAATGCACCACACACCAAAAAAATGCATCACACCTAATGGTGCATTTCCAAATACTTTGTGATGCATTTATGCGTGACTGTACAATCATCTTCTATTTATTCAATCATGGTTTTCGGGATTAGATGGTTATAGTTAAGTGGAAGATCTTTGGACGTGAAGAGGTAAAGTATGAAGCATCTTTAAATCTCCAGGTCAGCTGTCCCCCTAATAGAGGTGCATAAAATTCAGTGAGAGGATTAGTCATTGTGTCCGACGGTGAAAAGCCTGGTCCTCACTCACACAACATCATACGCAGCAATGCAAGTAACCACGAACTCACGTCATGTACAACGATGTAGTGAATGTGATGACAAATATAATACAGAGCATTGAGTGCATACTGCATAGTGTAGATTTGACTAGAAGTCAAGTTAGGGTTTCTGTCTCCACTCTCCACCTATCACTTTTCTTTTCATTTACGGAGAGACACACCACCACCACGCACGTCCACCAAAACTTTGCCCTCTCCATCCTGAAAAACTGATTTAGCAAGTAGGGTAGCATAATTTTCGTATTAAAAAATTGTAAGTTTGATTCTTGTTAATATCTTATATTCTCAATCGAGTTTTGTTAGGTGGTGGAAACTGATGAAGGGTCAAGTCAAGCATCTAGTGGCTAAAAGATTGTTGGACGGGAACACAAAGGGTCAAGTCCAACATCCTGTCATGCCTCTCGAAAATATGGTGGTATAAGAAAATAAAGTTGCATCTTCGTTACACTTTCGGTGTAGTAGTAAGCGTTTGATTCTAATAAGTCCATTATACGGAGTTTTTCTAATGTGGTTTACCTCTCTTGTGTGGTTTGCATGCTATTACACAGTAACAAATAACATAATTTACTATATACACATCATCGGATAGTGACCGTAACTTTTTCTAGTAAAAAAACCCTCCTCGTGCTGCAATACTACCCCTTTAATGCAACTCATCATTTATTGCTTGATATACAAGCTTAATAAATGAGAATTCAATGGACTCTATTACATAAATTATATGGTTGTGCACGATGGAAGCACGAGTAAACCTCATAATAATTTCTTTTAAATAAGAGATTAGATTTATCTTTTTTTTATCCCTTTCCTCCACCTAAACTTGTTTGCCTCAAAAAAAAAATAAAAAAAATAAAAATAGTCCTTCTTAGGATGTCCATCAACACTTCACACATTATACGTACAAAAACCTAGTCATCACTAGTATAATAATAATGATAGTAGTAGTACCACTAACCTAACATTGTACAACATTTAATGTTTTCTAAACGTTTACGTACTACAATTTGAATAGCCCTTCAAGTCTTACTGTTAATCATGACATAATATTGAATCATGGTATAAAAAGAAAGTAATTAATAGTGACCAAGCTAGCTAAAAAGAAATTATATAGTATTAGTGTTTGATAACATTAGAATATAAAGAGGATTGACGGTCATGATTGGCGGGAGTAATTTACAGTTGTCCACATTTTTTTTTTTTTTTTTGAAAATCAGTTGTCCACATTGATCATTGCGATATTGGAAGGGAAGGTCTTTAATTATGGTAGGCCAAGCAATGATGGGTACTGTACGTAATTGGATGTGTGGTTGTGTGTTTGGACTTTGACAATAATCAATTCTTGAATTCAAATGCTAAGGTATCAAAGGGGATAACTAGACGGATAAATTGTTAAGTGTAGTTATAGGATATGTTAACTACAGAAATTGATTAAGAATGGTGGTGATGAGATAATTAAGACAAGCGATTCAAGATCTTGTGCAACTAACAATTCAAAAAATGATGGGCTTAGTCAAAATCAATAATGACGTGACCCCATCCTACGTCCAGTCGTTCACTCAAAAAATTGATCTTGACTTATATTGGCGGTGATGAGATAATTAGGAAAAATTGTTCAAGATCTAGTGCAGCCCATCCAATGATTCAGACATGGCAAGCTAAGCCTAAACCAAATGACGTCAGCTCACCAAGATTAGCCTAAGAAACATTCGACATGTGATGTCGATTTGGTCTGTCCAGTTCATGGAATCAACACTAGCTATTAAGAAATTGTTACTATACTTTAAAAAAAACTCAAGGTTAAAACATGAATAAATATTCACAGAAAGAAAAGTTATGTTAGAGTTGGATATCGATTCACCCCGTCAACATCTTTGCCTATTATGCCCATGCAACATAATTGATAGTTATTAACTTATTATGTAGACAATGACAAGTCTTGTATCTCATACAAACACATTGTACTAAGGGGCCAACACAAGTTATGTGCTTTAATTTCCTAGTTTGACTAGGAGGTGAATGAACATTCACATACACTTTACTACTTTAGATCACAATTGACATCCATAAAGAATGTCACAAATCCAATTATGAATCAAGATCATGATTACAACTTTATAAGTGATGTAAAATATTGGATCCAACTTTTCCTTTTTGCATGCTCTTTCTTATCACTTAGGCTTTAATTATGTTTTAGTGGGAAACTATATGTGACTTTTGTATTCAAAACCTCAAGTGTTTATCATTTTGAAAATTTTTAATAGTTAAAACCTTGTGGCGAAGGTTCTTAGTTTCTTACACTCTTCATCATCATCATCGTCATCTGCTTTACTTTTTGCTTAAAAAAAATAGATCAAAGCAAAAAAAGGAGCTATTAAATAGGGAGTTGTATCAACACTTAACATATAATATATTGTAGTTAAAATAGCATGATTCATGTACTAAAACAAGGCTAAGTGAGTGAAACTGTGCAAGGATAAACCATGATTCTCGTACCTAAATGTTATGGATTTGATTATTGTCAAACACCCTCTTGGTCGTTGAACCCGTCGCATAGATTTTTCTAGTGCGGTTTATATCTTTGTTTTTTTTAAATGTAGTTTGAAGATTATTACATAAGAGCAGAGTTTACCTAACACATACTCTCAAATAGTAACTGCGAGTTTTTTTTTTTTTTTTTAAGGGTGATCCATTTTGTAGGGTTAATGAACTTTATAGAATATGGTACGTGTAAAGGTGAACAAAATGTTTGACCCATAATCATATGAGATGAACTATGCAATTAGGTGGTGGGAACCATCTACAAGAAATGCCGACAATGTTGATTCTTGGTCTTGGAATGGAGTGGATAAGATGACAAGGGAAATTTAAGAGACACATTTTTATGCTTCATTTTATGTGTGAACCAAGTTGAAATTCTTAGATGTAACATGACCACATTTTATGTAATTTCTATTTTGCTCTCGTACAAAAAAATAGAAACAAAGCATGGTCAATTTCATACCTTATGATTTAGTGGCACGAAATGACTCTTCCAAATAGAAAGTCATGGGTTCGAACCCAATAGTATTGACTCTAGGTGTTCAATAGATTAAGAAAGTAGTTAAGAACAGATATTACATGGTAATAGAATAAGTGGAAAGAGAAATGTGCAATAACTACATTGATAAAGCTACAATTACAAAATGGTTTATGGATATATATATTACACCATTCACTCACTCACTCTTCCTTGCTGTTACACTTTTTTCACTTTCTTGCTTCTATTCCCTACTTTCCACTATTTGTCCCCAACAGCTTAAACTTACCTATGCCCTAAATATCACATGCTGGACTTACCAACTCTAAGCAGTAACAAGAAGATCTAACTATGCAAGGCAGAAAAAAAAAACAAAACAAAAAAAAAAATAGCAAAATAAAAATTTAGACAAGAATCAGGATTAGTTAAACCCCAGAAACCGGGTTCTCGTGTTAGGCCTCCTCAAGAATAGCCATTCGTCGTTTTCTGAATTTTCTTCTTGAAATTCGATATGCTGCACTGAGGACATATGTATTCTAGTCCATCTGTCTTTGCATAATCCTGCAATGTCAAAATGGCGAGAATACGTTTCTTTCTTTTCTCGGAAGAATGACATGGGAGGAGAAGAGTGTATGTAGTAAGAAATATACCTTGAAGGCGCCAAGTCCAGGCCGCCTATCGCAGCCAAAATGTGCCCACTCGCCACAAATCCCGCAGTTAACCCAATCGCCAGCTGCACTACTGTAGAGGATTCAAAATGCACAGTGTTAAGGTTCAATCGTCATATTTGTCAACATATACTAGATTGATGAATATTTATTGATATTGACCTGTGACATAACAAGCAGCACTCTCCATCAACGTCATCGTGGGCAAGTTCATACTCGAGGAGGTAAGTTTCGTAATGTCTTTTAAGTGTATTTCCAACACCCTGTTCGAGAAATCAAATGAAACAGCTGGAATTACCTTCCATGTTGCTAGTCGGAACCCAAAAAGTACGGAACACTATCACGAGTTACTATGTTTCCTCTAGTTGTTATGTGTACGGAATACTACTTTTGAAGATGGGGTGAGGGGTGGACTTACAGTCATTCTATTTGTCACCGTGTGATTGCGCATTTTTGAGAAAACTTGTCCTTTCCAATTTATGCCATTTCCAACATGAAAACCGCCTCTAGAAACAACCTGGTGGAATATTTATATTCCAATTACAATTAAGTTGATCGGTGAAAAAAAAAAAAAACTTTAGGTCAATGAAAAGAAAGCTCACCTCCCTGTACAAGTTGAATAAGTCGAGACGCTTGGCATTGAGTATAGCATCTGGAAACTCGGCAAGTCCACCTTGAGGAATGAGACGAGTGTGACCACGAAGTATAAGAAACTGCATTACGTCTTTAAGGAATTCCTCCTGCAAGAAGAAAAACGGGTAGTTAAACGTTAGTAAGGTCAGAGAACATAATTTGAAAGTCAGAACCGACATTTTCTTACCTCAGAGCAAACATGTATTGGGCTTCTACCGCATTCATGCTTCTTCAGAGGAAGGGGATTGAGAGATATAATTTGTTTTGCCTGATGAGAGCTCGACACAGATTTGCGATGGGTAACAGGAGTAACTCCAATGTTACTCGCCTTTGTTGAAGGAACTACGGGCAAATTAGATTTAACGTGGTGTCCGTCATGTGCCTCCGCCTCTGACATTCCAGAAAAGGGAAGCATTTTTCGGTGACGGATATGGGGAATGGGCCTCATTGCCGCAGCTTTCAGTTTTTGTCTAGCAGGAACCATAGGTGTCGCAAGCCCATTTGCTACTCCACTCCCCCTTTCATCGTGATCCCTTTGGGGGTTACGGCTCGTTTCTTGGCACACACGAGACCTCTTTCTGCTAGGAGCAGGCGGTCTTAACCAGATTGGGGGGGTGATTGCGTTAAAACTACTAGAATGGAGATCCTTCCCCTGCTCGGAGCAAAAGAAAAGGATTCGTTCGGCATCCTCTTTCTCAAACGTGGCAACGGCTATTCCCTGAATGCTGGCAACACCAAGTGCAACTAAACTACGATATGAAAAATCGGGTGCTAGTTGCCTTAGAACCTGGAAAAGTGTGGACCATTTAAAGCCTATACGGGAATGGGAAGAAGGGAAAGTTAAAAGAAAAGGCATTCAGATTTAGAACCTGTGAAGCCCATGTAGGAACCTTCACGCAAACTTCAAAAGCTGCTGCACCGCAAGCTATCGAAACGGATCTTCGGGGTTCAGACAAATGCACTCGTCTTTCATCACCGTTTGGCACTGCTTGAACCAGTTGAGTCTTTTCAATTATTTCGCTTTTTATGTGATTCTCCAAAAGCTGAAAATGAATATGTTCCCAAAGCAGATTAAGAAAAATTCAAATAATATTGTTGATTTTTATTAGTTTTTTGTATAAGATTTTTTTTTTATAAGTAAATCATGCTGGCATTACCTGATCATCAAAGCATGTTTGAGCACTGCCTGACACCAGAAGCGAGATATGAGCTGAACTAGTTGTCGATAGATCACATCGCATGGTCACCACTCCACGAGAAAATGTACTTGCCTCGAGTGGTGGTGGAAGAGCACTGTACAGAGGTTTAGTTTAGTAGCAGTTAACGGGATTTGACCATTTTTTGGACTACCACATCATTATGTTCTCAATTCTCATTAGATAAAAGGAGAAAACACTAGTGAATTTGATGCCTAGAAACCACCAAACGCAACAACTAAATCCCCCTTTCCCTCTTTACATTTTGAAATATAAAATAAAAAATTCCATAAGTTGGAGAAGCATTTCATCTTAGAAGCAAAAGAATCACGAAGACCAAGTTGATGAAAAAACTTGGATATTCATTCAAACAAAAACTTCAGAATGGATAACCCAACTTTCCATGGACCTCTAAGGACAAATAAAAAATAAGAATAGTTTGATGGAATATACCTGACACGATTATGGAGTTTGCTCCCCCGCATCTGTAAACAGAAAAAAATAAACAAATAAAAATAGGTTCAGTAACAAAATCAATTGTGAGATTCATTCTACGTCTTTTATTTAAGAGATACTACGCACATTAACCTTTTTTATTTGTTTTCTTATGGCCACCTGCCAAGAATGGCAGGAGACTAATGAATCTTCAATCACGTGAACATTTTTCCATATAAATTATTACACTTTCCCTTTAGAGCGTCTTTTGAAATTCTTATCCCTTCTTCCGTAAATGGTAAATAAGAATCTTGATAATGCAAAACATATACTATTTTTTATACGCACCTCTATGCTTAAAATGGCATTAAGGCCATCCTCGAGAGATTCCAATAGACAAGTATCCTGAAGAAAAAAATCCACTTCGTGAACAAATAAGTTCTACACTGAAGCGATGAATTCACAGGCAAAGTAATAGATAGTAAAAAAGGGAAACAAGAAAAAAAACTGTCTATTTCTCTTACCAATGAGCGTGGCATTCCACAAACAAGAAACCTCATGGTCACATCATCGTCATAGATCTTAATGGCAGGAAGAGCTTCAGAGGAGCCTTCTTCTTCTTCTTCTTCTTCACCACCTAGCTCTGGCGGAGGAACATCGATCTTTGGAGGGTCTCCAAGAATATGAGGGACCACCTTACCACTAACCGTTTCGCTGTTATCCGGGAGAGCGCAATAGAGCATATATGAAGCATGTGCTAATTGGAAAGCATCCCAAGTGTGACAAGATGAACTGCAGTAAACAGAAGAGTTCAAAAACAATTAGTAGAGGACAATAACATCCAAAAACTCATAAATAAGTAAATTGTTCGATTGTACATAGCTCTTAGAGTGGTTGAAAGTGTGGAAGAAACCAATTCCTCAAAGAAACAATATTAAGAACAAATGTAGAATACTTAATTCGGGAATTTGTACAGACCCATCAGTCCATCACAGTGAGAAAGAATTTAGCGTAGTACTTTAAAATGAATAGTGCCAATAATCGTGCAAAGAACTGCACAGAGAAATGGCATAAAGAATTTATGCCACTTACCCTGAATTTTTAAAAATTTATGCAAGAATGCGAGATTA
>CM008333.1:31447740-31458662 GCA_002525835.2 Ipomoea batatas | reverse complement strand
GATGCCTCAACCTAATAATTTTTTATTTCAGGGATTTGTCTTTCAATTCTATGGCAGGTAATCTTCCTCAAAGTTTTGCATCACTTACAAGTATGAGCAACATGTAAGTACATACAGATTTTCTTTTAATCTTTATTTTTATTTCATTCAAAAAATATTCACCATATTGGCACATTCTCATTCTGTAGGAATTTGCAGAACAACCAGTTTACTGGGACCATTGATGTCCTTGCAAATCTACCCCTTGATAAGTTGTGAGTTGTATATATTTTTTCCTTTGATACGCAATTAAATGAAATAGTTGAAATGCTTTAATGACATTTACTGTTTATTCCAGGAATGTTGAGAACAACCATTTTACCGGCTGGATTCCTCAGCAGCTGAAAAGCATAAATAGTTTACAGTGAGTGTTTCAGACTGTATTACACTAATTTTTATTTCTGGAAAGAAATCTTTAGTCAGGTCTGATTCACAATTTTTGTAACAGAACGGACGGTAATACATGGAACTCGGGGCCTGCACCCCCACCCCCTCCTGGCACACCACCTGCAAACAGGCCCAATAGAAATCGCCAATCTGGAAGCGGTGCGTCAAATGGTGAAGGCAATGACAGTAATGGTGGTGGGAAATCTGGTATAGGTGGTGGTGCTGTTGCTGGAATTGTAATATCCATTTTAGTTATTGGAGCAATAGTAGCTTTCTTTGTTATGAAGAGAAGATCAAGAAGGAAATCAACTGATATAGAAAAAAGTGAAAATGATATGTTTTCTCCTCTTGCTTCGAAGGAAGTACAAGGTATTGTGTTGTCTTTTGAGCCAAAACTTTATTTTAGATTTTATTCCTTTCTCTGTTGATCATCACTGGTAGATCACTGTACGGATCTTAATGATAGAAATGCTTGAAAAAAAATTCCTACTTGTAAAACACAACTAATGGATTGGAAGATGTATGTGAGTAATTGATGGTATATTTAACACAAACATATGTTACGTTAATTATGTTTAACTTCTTTNNATTCTATTTAGCAATTATGCTCTTTACATAATCTTCTGTTTTCAACCATTTGCCAAACAGAGATGAAATCTCTTGAAACTTCCTCCACAATGAGCACAGAAACGTTTGAGACTCCTGCTGCTGTCAATCTAAGACCTCCAAGAGCTCCACCTGTCGAGTTTCGCAAATCATTAGATGAATATGATGTATCACCCAAACCCATTGTTCCCCCCAAGAAAATGAATACAGCACAGATAAGTGCTACTCAGTATTCTATTGCAGACTTGCAGATTGCTACAGATAGCTTCAGTGCTGAAAATCTTCTTGGTGAGGGATCAATAGGTCGTGTTTACCGGGCTCAATTTGAAGATGGGAAGGTAATTTATTCTCATGTATCCAATGTGGCTTTTGGAGCAAGAGTTGTTTGCCTCATATCCCCCCAATTAGGAATCTATATATCATCATCAATTGCTCTTCTTCACATACGATATTGTTGCAGGTTCGTGTTGTCAAGAAAATTAATTCTTCTGCTGTCCAATACCCTGAAGATTTTCTGGATGTGGTTTCTACAATATCTCAGCTGCATCATGCAAATGTCACTGAGCTTGTAGGATACTGTTCAGAGCATGGACAGTATCTACTGATTTACGAATTCCACAAAAATGGTTCTTTGCATGATTTCCTTCATCTCTCAGATGAGTACACCAAGCCACTAACTTGGAACAGCAGAGTTAAGATAGCATTGGGGGCAGCACGTGCATTGGAGTAAGTTCAGTTGACATAATAACATTATAGTAACTGTTCAGGAGCTATTCATTTATAATTCCATAAATGCTGATTAATTTTCTAGTTATCTCTTCAATATTTGAAAGTCATTTTGCTGGTCATATTCAGTAGTCTGAATCATGAGCAAACTTAAAAATATGTCAGTAGTATGGATATTGTCATTCTTGCATCGCTTTGGTTTTAAGACACTGAAACTATAACACACAAAAATTTGGAGCTATGCCCTATAGAAGGCTAATAATTTCTATTTCCTATACATACATTTACCTGCAAGCTTATTTATGCACCATACCCTTTGCAGGTATCTACATGAAGTTTGCTCACCATCAGTGGTTCATAAAAATTTTACATCTTCCAACATTTTACTTGATTCGGAGCTCAATCCTCATCTATCAGACTGTGGATTAGCAAGCCTTATACCAGATGAAGATCAGGTTGGTGATTTGATGATTTCAATCCTAGATACACTGCAAAGTGTTTTTATAGGAGCTATTTTCCATAGTTTGGATCATTTTCTGGTTATGACCCATGCATGCATCTTGTATCCAGTCTTCAGTTCAGTAAAATTGCATGAGTGCTGCTGCATATTGACTATAATGATTCCAAATATTTAAACCATTGAAATTTCTGCAGGCTTTGAACCATAATTCAGGGTCTGGTTATGGTGCACCTGAGGTCTCCATGTCCGGGCAGTATACCATAAAGAGCGACGTGTATAGTTTTGGGGTGGTCATGTTGGAACTTGTTACTGGAAGAAAGCCATTCGATAGGTAAATTATTTGGGCTTTTGGTACTGAATTTCAAAAACACACAAGAAAACAATCTACATGTGGCGGTTTTTCTGATGATTGTTTATCTTTTTGCTGACATAGCTCAATGCCAAGACCCGAGCAATCTTTAGTTCGATGGGCTACACCTCAGCTCCACGACATTGATGCGCTGTCTAAGATGGTTGATCCGGCACTTGAAGGACTTTATCCAGTCAAATCCCTCTCCCGCTTTGCTGATGTGATTGCTCTCTGTGTCCAGGTATTACTTTGAGCTGAAACTCAACCAAATTGGCAACTCTATGCTAATCATAACATTTTAGTCGAATCCATCACACTTTTCTGCCTACTTCATTCCACCATTTTCTCACGGCTCTCTGTAATACCATGACAGTCGGAACCTGAGTTCAGGCCTCCCATGTCAGAAGTCGTTGAAGCATTGGTTCGGTTGGTGCAACGAGCAAACATGAGCAAGAGGACAACCGCACCACCAGGCAATGACAGTGCAGATGCCGAGTAATCCAAGCCCTTAGATTCAGATCAGATGAGGCCTCTGTAACATCTCTTCAAGTGAAAGGTTCTCTTTCTTTGTTCCCCTGCTGCTGCTACTGGCTCTGCTACATCATACTGCTTACTGGATTCCATGAGAGCTGTTCATAGCTTGCATTCTTTCATTATTTATTTCTCATCGTTACTTTCAACCTTACATGGAATGAAAGATTTCCTCCAGTTCTTTGTGCCTTGATCAAATAATTTGGAAAGGAGCATTTACAATAGTGGAAGATTTGCCTACATAATGCATTATGCATATCCACAATGCCTCTTTAGTCTTTATGTACAACTCATCTTTTCTTACCATACATAAAAATGTTGTATTTGCAACTCTTTGTAAGTTTAGCCTATCATTTATTACCTTTCTTCTTATCAATCTGTTTAGCAATGAACACTTTAGTCACATGACTCATGAATCAACAAGCAGACAGTGATGATGCACAAACTCACAACCCCCCAAAAAGAAATGAATCTATATATATTATTGAATTTCTTTAATGTTAACGTTACAGTTATGTATGGTATATCTAATTATATTGAGTATTGACAACACTTAGTATTGATTTTACGATCAAAGTAAGCCATCAATCGATGGCTGAGTAACACAACTAGTTGGAATCAAATTATATTTTGCTAAACAAATTTGGAAAAAGTAGAATACTATTATTGCTTATAGTGGAAAATATTTTGAACCCCTTACAAGTTATAGATTTTTTAAAATTTTATTTTTAGGGTATTTATACAATTCAAATTATCAATTAAAATACTTGACCAAAATGACTAAATATGAAAAATAAATCTCTCAAATTAAAGACATTAATTACAAGTCAATCGGATTAGAATCCTACAACTATACTTTCGTAATGAAGACATTGATGAGTTTAGACTAAATATAGATGGCATGTATCTAATCCGTCACTAAGTATAATTATAACAACAACAATAATAGTAATAAAAGTATATATATATTGTCATATTAAAAATTGACACCAATGATGAATGTGTCATTTTCACTCAACCGCATCCACAGGTTATTAATATAAGTTATTTATAATTTTATATACATATTAGATGTAACTTCTAAGCATATAAGCAACAATATAAAAATTTTTGTTGGTGAAAATGATTTTGGTACGAAAAAGTGACTCCAATTCAGTCTAACCTGAGGGCTAAATTTCTTCCCTTAATCAAAATCAAAAGTCTTGTTAGAGAAATGAGAATGCGTGTATCTATACAATATTTTTAGGGTGCACGAAATCTGTTGTTGAACGAACCTGGCAGGCGGATGATATGGTTGCCACGAATGGGCAGTGACGTGACAGTGTATATGACAAGTGCTATACTGCTATCTATAGAATAGAATAAGCTTTTTTCTCTCGTTCAGTTAACGAAGTTTGTATCTTTCTAAAAAGGGGCGGAGTGCCCACCGTGTAGAGAGTAGAGGCGAGTTGTTCTTTTACTGGGAATGGAAGGTAATGGCGGCGGGGAGTTTAGGTTCTTGATAGTGAAGCCTGAGAATGGAGGGATTTGGGATGCCATAAGATTTTGTGTATTGAGGGACAAACAAAGCGGCGCTAAATTTCTTCAAAGTTCCTCTTATGGGGTCATCAGGGAAGAACTCCATGGTGTTTCTGGCGGTGGCGGTGGAGATGGAGATGGAGATGGGGAGGACCCTAAGCATATATGGGTGATATTCGTCTCCATTGTAGTGAGAAAGTTGTTAACTTTGTTTAGGAAGCCATTGGAGTGGACTGGCTATCTTGTGGAGTTCATTCTCAACCTCATCTCTCTCAATGGCACCTTTTTTGCTTTCCTCTACAAATTCTTTCATGGTAAATAAATTCTCTCTCTCTCTCTCTCTCTCTCTCTTTCTCTCTCTTTCTCTCATAGTACAGTACTCATGAGTTCTCTTGTGACATTGTTTGATAATGATTTTACACATTTCATATGGTGTGCTGCAAATTCTTTGAAACTGGTTTTACGCTCATAACATGCATGATGAAATGCCTCAATGACACTACTGGAAATGATAGCTGATTGATTACTTTGCTGTTGCATTTAAGCTATTTGCATCAATCATACATGTGTGGATTATAGATGATGATGTCTCATGTCATGGTATCAGGGCAATTGGTGATGCCACAGAGAGGGTCTGAGACTTATATTTCTGCAATTGGGCATTTAGATGGCCGTATAGATCTATCCAAGAGTGAAGACCCCGATTTCTGGAAGACGAATGTGCCATTAGAACCTGGAAACCGAGCTCTTATGGACCTCTGTATGGTGGCTTCGAAGTTGGCCTATGAGAATGAAAATGTCATTAGGAATGTTGTAAATCTTCACTGGAGGGTATGGTCCTTCCCTGTTCCTTTGCACTTTGCATGAATCCACTGCAACACTGGCTTTTCATCTTAGATCTGAATTACAGTAATTTCATTTTTGTTTGTAAAAGCAGATGCATTTTGTGGACTTCTACAACTGTTGGAATGGTGAGAATTTAGCCTGTGACATGCATATGATTCAATTCATGTGAATTGTTGAAAATTTCGAAGAAAACTTGACACATTTTATTTCTCTTTGCTTGTTTGATCCTCAATGTTCGCTCATTGCCTTATTGATCACTTGTTTTTTTTTTTTTGTTCTCAATCTGATGTTCGGGATAGATTATCAACAAGAAAGTTCCACTCAAGTTTTTATATTGTCTGACAAGCCGAAAGATGCAAACTTGATATTGGTTGGCTTTAGGGGCACAGAACCATTTGATGCTGATGACTGGGGTACTGATTTTGACTATTCTTGGTATGAGATTCCAGAAATGGGAAAAGTACACATGGGGTTTTTAGAAGCCATGGGTTTGGGGAACAGAGAGGATGTTTCTACATTCCAAGAACAACTTTTCGTGAAAAATGCAAAATCTGGTTCTGCAGAAAGTTCAGAGCCATCATCTTTGTGGTTAAGTGATTCTGATGAGAATAATGGATCACGCAACTCCAAACAGCCTAATGATGCGGTCAAAAAAGAGTTTTCTGCATACTATACCGTTAGAATGAAACTCAAAAGTCTACTCAGAGAGCATGAGAATGCAAAATTCGTCGTTACAGGCCATAGCTTGGGTGGAGCCCTTGCAATTTTGTTCCCAACAGTTCTAGCAATGCACAAGGAAGAGGAAGTGATGAAACGATTATTGGGAATTTATACGTTCGGCCAGCCCAGGATTGGGAACAGGCAGTTAGGAAGGTACATGGAAGAGCATTTGAATCAACCCGCTCCCAGGTACTTCAGGACTGTTTACTGCAACGATCTTGTACCTAGGTTACCATATGATGACAAGACATTTTTGTATAAGCATTTCGGGGTGTGCCTCTACTACGACAGCCTGTACATTGAACAAGTAAAGTCCTGACTACCTCTCTCCCTGCATTTCTATTTTCTTATACTGCATATATACATTTCACTGTCCTTGTTACCTAAACTGTCCAAATTATGCATCACTTGAAAACATTTGGCTTTTTTCCTTTCATGCAATATATATTTCCAACCTTATTAACTATTCCTACTAGATGCCATTTCTCTCGATTAATTGGCACAGCAGCATTATAGATGAAAATTGGCAGAAGGGTGTTTGATATATCCATTCAATAAATCAATTGTGTGTGTGTGTGTGTGTGTATTCCTTTTAGATGAATTTGAATAGCAGAAACAATGGATGACTTGTTTTCCTGTTGGGTTTTAGAGAGTAGATGATGAGCCAAACCCCAACTATTTTGGGATACGCTTCCTGATACCGATGTACCTGAATGCTGTTTGGGAGTTGATCAGAGGTTTGACGATAGGTTACATACATGGAGCAGAGTACAAGGAAAGCTGGGAATCGATCCTGTGGAGGATTGTAGGACTCTTTATTCCGGGACTTGCTGCTCACAGTCCAGTTAACTATGTTACTTCCATAAGGCTTGGGAGGGAAAGACAGAATTAGCTGTAAGGGCGTTGTTAACTCACATCTTGTGAATCGAATCTGCAGCAGGTGGACAAGAAGACCCGGTTTTGGAAGAAATGGAGTCAAGAAACATGTTAGATTGTTTGAGTGGTGATGTATATAAATATAACATACATTGCTGGTTTTAGTCTGGTTTGCATGAGGAAACTCTTGTCTCTTGAGTGCAATAATTGCTGCTGATAAAATCCATTGATTGTTTAGTTGCCTATCTGATATAGTAAAACTTATACCTCCATTGTTTATTCTTCATTTTAGCTTTCTTGGTAGTTAATGCTTTATCACTACACCATATGCATGTGTACCGGGTTTTTTCTGGGTGTAGCCCAGGGTTTCCATCGAAAAACACAGTGACTAGTCCCCTGGGATAGCTGGTCTGGAGATTTAAGTCTGCTCCATACCAAAAGTTAAGAATCAAACCCTTGACCTTTGGTTATAAGGATGGATGAATCTTTTTCTTCTCAACGGCACCCAGCAGGTTGTATGCGTACCTTGTAAGAAACAACCTGGTAAGAAACCTAGTTGTCAACTAAGTATTTAAGATTTGGTCTGTTTCATAAGTCAACTTCCGTACAGCTGCTTACTTCCTAACCCACAATGGAGTGTAATCTTATGCAGAAGTTGTGGACATACAACGTATTTGGATCAAACTTAGCTTCCAAAAAACATAAGCAAAAACCAGCTACCTACCTAAAGGCCATCCAGGAATGTTGGTGGAAAGATCATATGATATCAAATCAAAACCCTGGAAACAACTGGCTGCAGATATGCCCTCCATCTTCTCATTATTTTATTATCATTTCCACTCAGTAAGTAATTGATCTTCTAGTACTAGAACTATGCTCCATATATTCGTCCTCCTCAAAAGCGAGTGAATTGAATGAAGGGGATATTGTGCTCCCGAATACTTTGGCCATGCCTTGTCCAGATTCAACAAATTTCCTCTTCTCTTGCTCTCTTTACCACTTTTCTACTCTACCTAACAATCAATATAATCATTCTTGGAATGAGAATTCCAACATGATGAGCACTTTATTATGTATATGTATTGCTTGCACCTTACCCTTTTCACCCCCTACATCTCTATTCTAAACATGCAATGTTTTAAAATTTGACACTAATTTAATTTTAAATTAGTTAATCAAATGGAAAGAAGTCAATAAACCTCTAAATTGATTAAATAAGGCAATTGAGTACCTAATACTTCGATAAAAGAAGGACAATTATGTCATGAAAGAAGTGATTAAGTGGGTAAAACATGAGTTTTAAATCAAAATGTCAGAGTTCAATTCTTACCAATACCCTTTCAATCTAATATGAGCCCAAGTACGGACAATACTCCCACATTTTCAAGAGATAGGTGCTAGACTTGACCCTTTATCAGTCTCTACAAAATGGTCCACTTTTCCATGCAAATCCCTAATCTGTTTCAAAGATGCATGCATGCTGTCCATGTTCACTGTAACTTGTAAACCATGTCTGTTTGGGGTAAGTATAAATACAGTATCACCTCTACCGTTTTGCTCTCAGGGTCCAGCTCCAAATCGGAGAGCTTTTTTCCCCTTACCGCCGACCGCCGACCTGCAATCTGTCTCCGATCTCTGATCTCTCCGCTACTAATCAATCAAAAATCTTCAATTCAACAATTGATGAAGATGGGCAAGAATAATAAACAGATGAAGAATGGGTTTTCGCGCAAGTGTGCTTCTCTGATCAAGGAGCAACGCTGCCGGATTTACATCCTCCGCCGCTGCGCCGCCATGCTCCTCCGCTCCTACATCCACGGAGATGATTAAATTAAATATATATGAGCTAATTAACACCTACTCCTACCTTCTCCGATCCTTTAATTTAGTCTTCTTCTTCTTCTTCATTGGCCACTCCCTTTTTTGCCTAATGGCAGCTTCAAAGTCCGTTAGGTTTTCTGGGGGCATGACCATGAATGAAGTGGTGAAAAAAATTAAAGAGTTCTAAGAATGGATAAGGCTTTCAACTGCAGCTCATATACACTTGTAACACTTCAGTCTTGACAATAATTTACATGTTTTATATAATGTATGCACTTTTATGTTTTATATGTGTTAGTTTCAATAATATAAAATGTTGTTGTGATTGTTGGTTTTAACTCTAGAGTAGTTGAATGAAAAATAAGACAGAAATTCTCTATAATTATCCTGGGGATTAATTGAGATCCTTCAAGTTGGGCATAGGCCCTGTTTGGTAAATGGCTGTTGGGTTGGCTGTTTGGGTGAGAAGGTATGATTTGTTGATAACATTGGCTGATTGTAGAAAGTTGTTTGATAAATTAGCTGTTAACTGATGGCTGTTTGGTATAATTTCTTTTCTCAAAAAGCTATTTGAAAAGGCTACTTTGAGTAGCCTTTTGAATTTTAGCATTTTGGAGTTACAAAAAACTTATTATTTACCAACTAATAGTGATCAAATAAGCCAAAATTAGCTGATAGGCTGATTATTTACCAAACAGGGCCATAATCTATTATTTTTAGAGACAAAAACTAGCATTTTGCCTGGAGATCTCAATTCTTCTCTTTCCTCTCATTGTCTCTTCCACATAAGCATTGTCTCCTCAAAAAATCACATAAAAAATCACTATTATAGTTGCCATTAAGAAATAAACCCATAAAACGAAAAACAATAACTCTGTAAAAACCAGATCATGTCTCCCCGACTCCGTTCCCCATATTAAGGTTGACACTTCGCAATAGACTCGAGCCTAACCATTTGAGTCTAGTATTGCTTATCGGTCTGACTACCCTAACCCATCTATGTTCACATTCTGAAAAGTATAATACTTTAGAATTTTTTTTTAAAAAAAAAGTATAATGCTCTATATATATATATTAATATTAATATTGGAAAATTGTAAGTTCAAATCCTATATTGTAGAGATATTTTTAAAAATTTGAAAACGCCTAGACATATTCCATTAGACGTTAGTTACTATTCCATCAAGATTTTGTAAGTGTTAAGGCAAGTAAAGATGCTGGGTGGCTCGGATTGGGAGTCCAAACCTTTGGTCCACAGTACTCGTGGTACTTCTTATCCGGCCAGCTAGACAGCCTATTCATGATGCTACTCTTTTGTCCTTTCACTAGCGTTAAAAGGGGTCTCATTTGTTTTCAGTTTTTGGGGTCCACCACATGCTTGTAGAAATGTCAAACCCAATACTTGCACAGTGCGGTCAGGGTCTTCAGGATGACTATTATGTTCTGCCATATGGACAAATTAAAATACCAACTCAAACAGGTAGAATTTGTTGACCATTTTTTCTTTACTTTCAGATTGAATGAAGCTTTTTTTCTTTTCTATCTTTGTTTCACAAGATGCCGCGTAGTCTGAAAGAATTGCATTAGTTAGGAATATATGAATGAGAAGTATGACAATGAAGCTGACAAAAATTGTTGGTTGTTAGACTAAATTAAGTAGATTGTGAATTGGTGTCACCAAGGGGCAAGTGGGAATCCAATTTATACTGACAAAAATGCTGTCTTTCCACCCCAACCCCATATATTTTTGCTGCATATTTCTGGTTGTCAATTTCTACAAGTTCTTTATAAGATGGAATCTGACTTTGTCAAAGAATGTTGTTTAAAAAGTTATCTTTTTCTTGGTAAAGTTCCCAAAGTTCTTTCTGCTCTCTTTGCATGCATGAAGCATCTCTTTCTGCTTTTTAGTTAATCTCATTTGCTTTAGAATATGTCTTTTGAACTTCTTTGTCAATGGATAAGTACCAATAAGAGTTATGAATCTTATCTTTAGTGACTTACTTATTCCACACTCTTCTGTTAAGGTGATCACAATTTGTATGG
>CM008333.1:31417350-31428910 GCA_002525835.2 Ipomoea batatas | reverse complement strand
GCAATATACATAATTTGACTTCATAAAATATTGTTCATAATGCACAGAATTATATAACTGAGGATACATAAACACTTAAAATAATACACAGAATTCATGTTTATGTGTGTGTATTATGAATATGAACTTTGTACCTTATGAAGTCAAATTTTACACTGTGAACCTGGTCCACGATATAACAATTGGAGATAAAACAGATATTCCGTTTCAACTAAAAGTCATGTGAGGGCTGAATAGGGTATTCTTTTTTCTTTTTTCTTTTTTTTGAGTAAGGAAAAAAATCACAATGAAGTAAACCAACTTAGTTTTGTTCATAACTGACCGGTTCAAACTAATAGAGCCATTAAGCCACTCCCGTTGATAGTCGATCTTGTAACATTGTCGTTACATAGTCAACATGACCAACTTGACAGGAGTTGCCAGCTGGGAGTGGGGTATTCTTTTGACTAATAGTTGAGATGAATCATATGGTTCGATTTGAAGGTAAGAAATTGAAGAGGGTGGCTTTGTGTTTGATTGTTCAATCATGCAGAACTAAGTTGAGCCAAGAACAGGGAAAAGTGCAAGCACTTTAATCTTTAATCATGGCATGTTTATCTTACCTAGCAAGAAAGCTTCAGAAATTTCAAGAATCACCCACCATATATATCCCATGTCTGCAACCTTTGACATCAAATGAACAATTGTGTGCATGCAGCAGAATCACATGACTATTCACAATGATGTTGCCCTTCTTCCCCCCATTGCACATGAAGAAAACAGATTCTTGTCATCCATGACAGAATCTCAGGTATACATTCATCCACACCCCAGAAGATTCTCCAGTCTCCACCCTAAATAGCAAGTTCTCATGATTCTTCGACGCCTAAGCTTAGGCTATGGTAATGCGCTAGATACCAACTCCTATGAATCCTAGTAGGTAGGAAGAGCCATGGAAAAGGAAAAAAGATGAAAGCATGCCCCGCGTGGCTAGCTTTAAGTGGTCGACCACCTGAACTAAAATCAGCACTCCAACATCAGGGTAGGGGTGGGGTTCTGAGGACTTAGAATTAGTCGGGCATAAGCTGAAACCTAATTTATCAAAAAAAAATTGAAAAATATATAACACTATGCAAGTCCCTATTCACACATGTTTTACTCATAGTTTCACCTTTTTCAGTATTTGGTATGTCCCTCCTTTTTCAACTTACTATTACCACACAATTCTTTTCCTTTGGGAGATGTAAAAGCTTCCCCCATATTAGCATACAAGATCTTCTGAAAAATTCAACCAAATCTATCTCACTCAGAACTTTGCCCTAGCTAATCACAAGGCTATGAAAGCTTTAGCCCCACACACACTTGGTTGGGCATACCACATATAGCAAAAGCAATGCTAAATAAGCAGATAGTCCAACAAACACATACAAGAAGAGGGTATTCAGGAAAAGAGAAGGAAATAAGCAAACTTTCCTTTTTGCTAAGATATTATACAGTGAATGCAACCTTATCAAATTAAAGCATAGATGATGAGTTCAGCAAATGATAAAGACTGGATTTTTATGGCAAAAAGTTGCAGTAAAGAAGGTTCAGAGGAAATTTAAGCAAATTATGGTAAAAGATTGAGACAGATTTTTCATTTTCCTTCTTTCTTGATGACAATGTAAAATGGTTGATTGGGGGATTGGGGATTTGGGGGATAGGGTTTCAGTCTAAACATGAACCTGTGAATCCCCCAAACTGCCAAAGATTGCTTTTTTCTTGATGGGAAAAGCAAGGATGAGGAGCAGAACACATCACATGGCGTAATAATCAAATTCCATAAAAATTATATAGTACAGAAATAAACCCAGAGAAATATTGAAAAGACAAAGTGGAAAATTTCGAAACCCTAGAAAGATCAAGAAGAAAAATGCGGGCGTGGAGGAGGAAGCAATTGGTATGATGGCTGAGGAACCTGGGTGGGGATGGCCAGATTATTGCCGCCGGCGCCGGGGCAGTGCTGCAGGATGAAAGGGTGGCGGAGAAGTTGCGCCGCCGTCCACCGCCGCGCCGGATCCCTCTGCAAACAGCAAGCGATGAAGTTTCTGAAATCCCTAGACGCCGTCGGCGGCGCCTCCGGCGGGTCGGACATACAAATGGCGCACATGAGTGTAGCCCAATCGCCTTGCCGGCCGCCGTTGAACGGAAATCTTCCGAGGTAAAATTCCAAGATGCTTACCCCGAGGCTCCATATATCGCCGGCGTAGCCATTGTACTGGCCGTGATTCAGATCGGAGTTGATCCGCTCGGGGCTCATATAGGCAATCGTGCCGACCGAGGAATTGCAATCCATAGTGGCGGCGAGGATTCTAGAAACTCCGAAATCGGCAATTTTCACCATACGCTGAGAATTGATGAGGAGATTGGAGGGTTTGATATCCCGGTGAACAATCCTGCGGCGGTGGAGATAATAAAGGCCGGAGAGAATCTGGCGCGTGAGATCCGCTAAGGAGGGCTCGTGGGCGATGTGGGTCCCTTCCAAGGAGCCCTTGTCCATAAACTCCAACAGAACTTGGATTTCGCCGTTGTGATCCGACATGTCGTGGCATTTCACGATGCTCGGATTGCTGACGTCACGGAGGATCTCGATCTCCCGGCACATCTGGAGGCGGACGGAGTCCTCGTGGTGGCCGTGGATCACTTTGAGAGCGTAAAACCGCCCGCTGGGGCGGTGGAGCACCTTGTACACCGTGCCGCCGCTCCCGCTCCCGATGCGGTTGATGCGCTCCAGCTCCGAGAACTTCAGCGGCGCCGGCGGACAGGCGAAAGTCGCCGCCGCCGCCGTCGCCGACGAGGTCGACGACGGCGCCGAGCTCGGCGGCAAAGGAAGCGGGACGGCTAATTTCGGGTCTCTCTGCGGGAGCGGCAGTGTCAAGTCGGGTCTCCGCCGCTGACGGCTGCGCTCCGCCGCCTGCGCTTGCGGTTGAGCCGGCCTCATGATTAATTCTACTTTCTCTCTCTCAAGATTCCACCTTTTCAATACCCTTTCCCACGATGAATTCTGGGTATTACTCAAAATTCTATCCCCTATCAAGAAGAAAGAAGAAATTGAAGATTATCTATTCACAAGAAATGATAGAGATGAAGAAGAATCCATGGCAGAGAAAGCAGTCATCACAGAGAGAGAGAGAGAAGGTTCTTGGAAGAGGAGAATGAGAATGAAAGAACGAGAGAGAAAATGAGAGGTGGATGATTTCCAGATTTTAGTGAGAGAAAGTAGAAGAAGCAGGAGAGAGAGAATTAGAGAGAAAGGCAGAGATGTATGTATCGTGTGTGTATATGTGCGTTTTGTGGGTCCGGGTGGGTTGTCTGAACCGGGGCGGGTAAATGCTATTGACAATCACGGTTTTTTGCTATCGGCACTCCCCCTCTTCCATGTGTTTTTGAAATGACCTAATCGCCCCTCATGATCGTTACCTTTTGGGAAAACGACCATACATAGAACAATGTACATAAGATGTATGTTTATTGGGCGGAGTTGATTCATACAAGTATTAAGGAAATAGGAATTCAATACAAAATTCCATACAACATTACAACCCCCTTTAATGAGGGTGGATGATGATGCATGTGAACTTTGTGTAGATGCGTCTTCATGCTGAATGACGATACATGTAGACTTTGTACAGATGTGTCTTCATGCTTTTAGTTCTTTAGTGAGTGATATACGATCATTTTTAATATTTGATTTTATTGATATATTAAAAAGAGCAATAAAATGAGGCTTAAAACTAGTAATGGGATGCTAGCTGGTGTGAAACAAATAAAAGATTTAGCTCAAGTAACATATATAGCTATAATTGTGAAAACAATACAACACAATGAGTTTTTTTTTTTTTTCCAGTGAGTTACATTAGTTCTTTCTCATTCTATATATACATAGAGCATGTAATGTAACTTCTAAGATAAAAGTAGGTTGGGATAAAAATAGCCAATGATCTCAGAGGTGATGGGGAACTCAATTACCTACTTCAATGGGGGAGGGAATTGAGATGGAAAACATGAATTATTTTGTAATTTTCGTTGAGTTCAAGGGTAAAGATGATGAATACCATACTGATCTGCCCCTGCCCCTAATACCTACCCCATATTGAAATTTTGCGGGTGATTGGGAATCTTCGCCCCCCCACATTATTCTCCGCGAGTGTGGATGTGGGGAAAATATATTCCTCAAATGCAAGGACAAGGACAAGGGAGAGGATCATGTTGGGAATCATATTCGAGGGCAGGAAATATGCCCCTAGCATATTCGCTGCCCCTTGACCATCCCTAAGTTAGGACAATGTCTTATATTGTCCGAATTTTTTTAATTTGACATGTTATAAGACACATAGTGGAAACAATAATCATGATGTCGGTGTTCAATAATGTACTTTTATCCATTTGTATATTTTTCAGGGATCTCATCCAAATTTGTTGCAAGTACAAATTTAGACTTTTCATATTAGGCTCGGATTGTTACTGACTTAAGAGTTGTGAGCTTGTGAATTGCAACAATTTAGTCAAAATAATTATTTTATCTACCGAACTATGTTAATCATTCAATCATTTTTAGCCCTAACAATATTATAATAGGTAAATTTTGTCATTTTATTTAAAAATTATACTCCCTCAATTCCATTTTATGTGTATGGTTTGATTAACGAGGTTTAAATTATTTTTAATTCAATTTTTCATAATGTTATTTTTAGTATTAGTACATAAAATTTATAAATTTAGAAACTACATTAAAATATTATTAAACACAGAAAAAAATACTAAAATCAATAAGCAAAAAAAGATAGAGTAAATTTGATTAATAAATAGAAAACAAGACATGTAAAATATGATGATGGAATATAAAATAACAAAAATGAGGGTAACAATTAGGATAAATTCAAGGGGGGGACAATGGAGATCAGCAAACAAACACAAAACGATAAAGAGAAAGGGCAGATAATTTTTAGCAGATAATTTTTATTTTTTTATTTTTTGAAAACAAGGGCAGATAAAATTAGATGGTATAAATGTAGGAATTGAAAGAGAAAATGGGTATTAGATGGGAATGGGAGTGGGAATAGCAAAATGGAAGAGCATGGGGTTGAGGAATGAGGACTTGAGGGTGATATCAAAAGTGGGAATTGCAAGAAATCAAAATCTAATTAAGGAAAGCTTAAAATGAGTGATCAAAGGATAATTACCCGTTATTAAGTTATTTTCAAGAGTATTTTTTAAGTAATGATTGTTATAGATTTGTTTATAAATTAAAATTATTGTTAATATATATACCCACACACCAAAGAAAATTTGTAAAATGCAAACAAAAAAATTATTAATTATTTTGCAAAAAAAAAAATATATATTATAACTGTCAACAATGGATAGACAAATATATAGTTATGAGGTGAGAAAACGACACGTGGTGGAAATGGAGAATAGTGGACTTTCAATTTCCATTTTCTTCGTTGAGGTTGAAATGTTTTTCATGGATTTCTTCAAATTATTATTATTATTATTATTATTATTATTATTATTATTATTATTGGAGAAACTCTACAATACCTCTTTGCATTGGGTGTAACTAAACAAGTTTTGACTAAAATTTTAAATTTTTATTGTAAATTTTTTGATTAGTTACTAATTTTTTACCTTAAACTCACCCCTTTCACATAGAAGTGTAACCGGGTGCCACTAGACCACAAGATCTTTACTGATTGGTTACTAATTAGTTATGGCTATTATGATAATTCAATAAGCATTTAAATGTAGAGTTGTGTGATTATCGATTTATGAAGTTAAAAAAATATATATATCAATTATTTTTATTGGTTTAAAGAAAAAGAGTATAATTCTCATGTATAAAGTCTTGCATTTGACTTTGTATGTGTGGGAAGCATCTTTCCATCTTCCTCTCTCAAACCAGAATTAAGAAGAGCAGCCACACCATTGTTGACCATTTCATCCTCTACTTCTCTCCATTGACTTTTTTGACTCCTTGCATTTACTTTTCACCAATTAATTACGTACTATATATTAAGTATACAACACGTACTTTTTCCCGGACCATTTTTGTTTCATATGCTATATTATATATAATTATAATACTACAAATATTCTTACCAAGACGAAATCAACATAATGTACCATGGATTGTTAAACATTTTGATTTTCTAGAAAACACACCATGACTACCCAAAGATACGTCTTGAGTGAAGTTCGCTTTGTGAGATAACTAACAACTCCGTACAAAACTAGTCTGGTGCAGCTTGAAGCGTTGAATTTCTCGCATAACGTGACATATTTTAATTGACTAGTTATTGAATAAGATAATCCTGTAATTTAATATTTTTATTTTGTAAAGGGAAAAAAAAAAAAAGAGTGACGAGTGCGTATGGAAAACTGTCTTTTTTTTTTTTTTTTTGAATACAACTGACCCTATTACATTGTAGTATCTGCGTATGGAAAACTGTCTTCTCTTTGTTGTCGTCAAAGTTGAAGAAACGGTCGGAGTTAGATCGGACATAGAATTACCGTCGGTTGTGACCTCCCACTCCTCATATTGATCTAGTCATCTCCATTTTTAGTATTTCACAAAAATAAATAAATATAATTAATAATTTTTGATATTTTCCGCATATGAATTGAAAAAACAATTACAAGTACAACGATTAAACATCATTTATTCAATCCAAAGCCTAGACCGGAGTATGAAACTCGAATCGGTTTCAGACATAACTCAATTGTTTGACCATTCCCAAAGAGTTAAGAGCTCCACTTTGCTAGCAACCACAAAGTACATAATTCAATTCTTAATTTTTGACTGAGGACATGTATAGAATTGACGGTATGAATCCTCGGGATTGAGGAAGCTACTCACTCTTCTATGGCTTCCCCTAGGATAGGGCTAAGCACAATCCGAAATAAGGTCAGATATCCAACCGACCCGAGGCCCGACAAGGAGGTCGAGTGGGTATCTAGATCAGATATCTCTACCCAAACCAAATTGGTACAAATTGCCAGGTTTTGTAAATCGGTTTTGGGGAAGGGGTGGGGTGTATTTCCATCCGACCCGTCTGAATACCCAATATACCGAATACCCGATATAGGGTTAGGGTTGCTATATGGCCTAGGATGTGCAGCCATTTTTGTCCTTGTTTCCACACACAAGGTTGGACTAGCAATGACAAAGATCATAACTTGGGTTCACATGGCATTCACTAGCAGCAAAAAGATTCAAGATTCACAAGGACAAAAGTACAAAACACATTTTCACGTGTGTATGTAAATTTACAGCACAAGAGATGTGTTTGGGGTGATTTACAGTACTTGAACTCACAATGCTGTGGCATCATGAACTTAGCATGATCTATGAGACCATGACAGCCTCATCAACAAATCTTGGACCGCGTTTCGAGCAAATATACGACATAGACTGATGGAAATTTACGACGGGGAAGGAAATATGTTAAACCTGGACATGGACATTACATGGAGTTGTTTGATCTCCATTTTCAGGTCCCAAGATAAGATCCATGGGATGAGACAGGGGGACCATAAGAGTATCTCCATTCCCAACAGGCCAAGCATCTTTCAGACTTGACACTGTTGTCCAAAGTACAAAACTTGCAAGACCAGACCTTTGTTGATTTCTCTGCTCCTTCTCGCTTTCCACAAGCTTCACATGTAACCGCTAAAGCCTGAAATGACAAGATGAACATATTAGGCCCGGTCCATGGTGAGGGCAGGGATGGATTAGTGTCGCAAATTATACTGTGCCATTGTGGACCGCGACATCAAAACGATGTCGTTTTGATTAATGAAAACAGCGGTATCCATTCCGCGCAACTGCAATATCAGTTCAACAAAACTGCAGTTCCAAACGGATGAAACGGCCTCTGTTCCGCGCAACTGCAGTATCAGTTCAACACAACTACAGTATCAGCCATGACCATGGTCCACGGTATAACAACTGGGTTAGTGTATAGAGAACATGTGATGCAGACCCCGGGATGGTTACCAAGGACCCGGCACCGGGTTCACATCAACATGATTGAAGTGTGGTTATGTTAGGGGATGTAGCTAAATGTGTATGCTTCCAACAGGACTTACGGGATTTAAGAAAGTACAGGCGCTACATTGCCATGTTGGTTTGGCATCTGTTATCTCTTGGTTGGCTAAGGGTCTAAGAGCTGAAGTTTGGGGGCCGTCTTTCTGTATTCCAGAGCCCGAAGGAGTTTCAGATTTGGAGAATACTTTACCCTCTGGAGATTCAGAACCACACCACACATCATCAAGTAGCCTCCTTTCGGCAGCCATTGCGGCAGCCTGAATAGGGCTCAGAGCAGCCTTGATGCTATTATCACCGCCAAGACGTTTTGGTCCAGATGGCAACATTTCTCCAACTCGTGATCTGTTTTCTGCAGCTGCCAGTGCCTTCTGCCTCAGTAATGGCAATGGAGGTTGACGAGAAAATCCTCCCAATCGCCTTCCAGGGAGATCAAACCCTTGCCCTGTGCCTGTAATTCCTTTAGCCATAAGTTCTTCGCACTCCTGCAACGCAGAAAGAATAGTAAAAGTCTCTAAAACTCAATCTACTGTTTTATGAAAGACGAATATAATGCAATTTGCGTGACATTTTAGCTAAACCAATTATGGCACAATAAGAATATCAGAAAGACAAAGGGAAAAGAAGAATAGAGAACAAGAATATCATCAAGACTTCAAGCAGCTTCTGAAGTTCGAAGATCAAAGAAACTACTAACAACCTTTCTTATTTCATCCAAAAGGTTGTAGAAATCAGTATTATGAGGGCCATATTCGTTGTGACAGAGCTCGTGAAGCATTGTATGAAGAATTTGATTAAAAGGGAAGAAATCCAACTCATTATTAGGTCTGCGCAGTCTAAGCTTAACCTCTGCCCCTCCTCCTATGTTGAGCCCTAAAAGGGATGGGTTTGGAGGGCTGCAAATTGAAACTTTCAGATTAGCCTATGAACGATGGAACAGAATAAAATAACGTAAATGTTATTTAGAACAAAGAAAGTACGATCAATACCAAAATTCAGAAAGGACCTTCACTTTCCACTTCCGTTTGCGCATGATTGGCTGGACTTGCTTTGCGACTTTTTCAAGGATTTCCCTTGCCTCGTCTTCTCGAATCTTCTTGAGAGGTTTGACTTCCCATACCTTGTTAAGATCATTTAGATCCATGAAGAATTGACAAATCTGTGCCAAACAAAAACTAACATCAATTGCACTTTTCACCAAAATGATTCAAAACAACGCTTATCAATCTGCATGACATCATACATAGAAGTATTTCCATTTCACTAACAAGTAGTCAATTTAGCACCCCTATTTGAATGAATTTGCAACAAAGCTCAATACACTCAAAGCCTGTTCCCATTGCTGCAGGTTGATATCAAGCAGCAGCAGAAAAGCATAACATAGACGTTACAAAGAAAACTTCCCAATAAGAAAGAAGAATGCATTACGATTTCAAGTAACCTATACGAGCAACTCCGTGTCATCAAAACTGGTGAAGGTGCACTTAAACCAAGGTTATCTTGATTGTTAAAGATGCATTATTACAATATAACAGCTGCAAAACCTATGTTTAGCCAGCCTTTTTAGTGACCTTTGATCATTGTGATTAAAGGCTCATATTAACATGTGAAATATACTTGGCACTGCAATTTGCAAGCTTTGGTAACAATTGTGACTGTCATTATGGGCAAAAGTGCCAGAAAACAAATTAATTTTCCTTGTGCTTGCTGAAGATTGCCATTTTCCATATACACCAAAGTTTCCGGTCACTCTTGAAAAATGATCATTGATATTGGAGGAAAGCATATAAACTTTATGCCACAAAATCACCTCTTTAAAGTTAAACCTCTTATGATTGCCTGATTGGCTCAAAGTTCTCCTTTTATAAGGTTAAACCAATCTTCTTCCTCAAAATATCAATAAAGTTAAAAACTTTGAGCTAATGCCTCTGTTACCCACTACTTCTAAACCTCAAATTTTGTCATTTTCCTCGGTGGGTTTTATCCAATTTAAAACCTTAACCTCTAAAGCTCTCTTCTTTCTTAACTTTCATACAAGAATCAGCACCAATTCAGAAATTCTTGAAACAATATGCTCCCCCAGAAAATGCAAATGCAACCCAAAGATAAATGCAGGTATGGGCAGCAACATAGAGTGGGAAATACCTGGGAACACGAGGCTTTTCCTCGATCGCCAATTCTTTTGTCAACAATCAGGTTTCGTTTCTATCCGACACAGGAATAACAAATACACAGTAGAGAAATTGGGGATGGGAGCTCTGGATATTTGTCCATTTTGTTTTGACTCCAGAATGGATTTTCTTAGGAGCCAAGGCATTCAGCCGATTGTCTTCTTCTGCATTTTGGGCTTTTGGGTTCAAGTGGATAATAGATAGCCTTTCTCTAATATAGTCTAATGGTTACAGCCCACACCAAAAACCGATAATCTTGGGCTTTACATTTTCTAGACCCAGTTTCTTCTTAACTATTAAAGTTAATCAGTTAATTCGACCGATCACCTTAAAATCTTTTTCTAATGACATTCCTATGTGCAGTATTGCGGTAGTCTAGGATGACTAAATCAATCTTAAACAAAAGTCTTGTTGAGGCCCTATCATGACGAAGGGATAGTTTAAGAAGAAAATTTGTCACAAGGGTCCAAGTTCAACTTTCAGTGGAGGAACGGTCTAGGGTCCGTAAGCTAAGAACAATTTAGATTGGTTTTACCTTCGTGTGTTCTTTGGCTAGCTAGGGTTATACATCAAAAAGAAAATGTAGCACCTGTTTCTATAATCATGTAAAATTTAAAGTGATTTACCTCATTGTGATCCTTTACCGCTAATACCTAGAAATCAAAATAAATAAATAAATAATTGGAGAGAGAGAGAGAGAATCAAGAGGCAGTGGATGAAGGGAGCAAATGGAAGAAAAAAGTGACTATCTGTAATTTTATTCATTTAATTTTACCTTAGAATATTGTACCATTTTTGGCCATTGAAGAGCCTTTGACTTTAGAAAAGTCACTGCCATAGAAAGAGAGAAGAAGCATTCATTGCTGCTACTTATCAAGTCTATTCAATAGTTCACATCCCAGTCAAATTCAACTACTTTTATATATGAGATTTTTTGTTGATAAATTATCATATATTAAAAATTGTAAAATGATGGAATAATTTTGTAATTTGAGAGATTTAACTCGAGGTAACACTATTTATTTTATTATAATTTAGTGATGATGGTGTATATCAATATCACTATCGTATATTCTTTTCCTTCTTTTGGAATAATGGTATATGTATTAAGAAAAAGTGTTATACACCGAGTGTACCCATCAAAACAAACCAAAACACAAGGCTAAGTACACCGGTGTGACACAAAATGGTTCAAGAAGCACAAACACTTACACAATATGCTATCAATAGTAGTTTTACATCCGGCGGTGGAAACCTTGGGCTACATAAAAAAAATAATAGTAGTTTTACATCCTCCAAATTGTGTATATCATGACGTTAACAC
>CM008333.1:31073809-31096402 GCA_002525835.2 Ipomoea batatas | reverse complement strand
AAGGGTTTGTTGGAGTTTAAACTAGAAGAAAGTAATGAAATATCTTAATAGACCAAAAAATTGTGAAAACTCTGTAACTTAATGACAAATGTTAGCAATATTGCAAACTAGGAAATCTTCTGCTCTTTGTCCATTGATGATTTCCTGAACTTATTAACACCTAGCAAACTAGGTTCCTGAACTTGCTTTTCTCCTAGTGTGTTGTTGACCTGCATTATGGTGTTTCTATTGGTTTGATAGGTTAGATTAAGTGAATGTTTTGATGGCTTCTTCAAAAACAGGCTTTTTTGAAATCCTTCACTTTGCAGCTTATTGAAAAAGGTCTTTTTCTCTTTTATCTGGCTTGAAAAAATCTTTATATTTTTACTGTTTAGCCCAACTTCTACTTTCCAGAGCAGATGAGCTCTAAAATAGCTGGGATGATCAAGCACCTAATCTAGTATTCATACCTGTTTAGGCTTTCAAAACTATGAGGGTCACTGAGACCTTTTAATCATTATTACTTAAAAAGTTACCTTACCACTCATATTATAGTATTTCCAGTTAATATTTTTAAAATTGTGTACATTAAATCTCTCTAAAGTTTCATACTCTATGCATTAAATAACATTGTGTTGTTCACTTGGTGGCTTGGTACTAGATACTACAAGAGTATATCCTTTGGTTAGTCTATTGCCAACTTTTCATTTATATTGTCATGATCTATCTCCTCTTATCTTCACTTGTTTACACTTTCCTGTTCAATTGTGTGCCACATCTTGCAGGTGTACATACTTGTATGATACATTACGACCAAAACTTATCCATGAAAAAAATCTTGATGTTCTTTGTGAGTTGGTTGATATCCTTAAAGTCGAAGTTCTAGGAGAACAAGTAAGCAGGCGGGGTGAGTCATTAGCTGGGCTACGTCCAACATTAGACAGAGTTTTAGCAGATGTTCATGAACGATTGACTTTTCGTGCCCGTACATATATTCGCGACGAGGTAGATATCTCAGTTACATTCACATTGTATCTTCAGCCATTTGGTGCAATTTTCTTCTGTGAATCATTTTTCATTTCTTATTAGTCCACAATGTTTTAGTATTGCAATTCTCCTATTGGCACTTTAATGTATCCTTCAGCATGAAAATTTGCTCACCATGCACTATCAACTTTAGCAGAGAAGAGACCTTCTCTAGCTAATACTTCAAATCAGCTTATGCTTGCAATCCCCTTAGATTTTTAATTCTTTGACAGATTGCAAATTATTTTCTTGTGGATGAGGATTTGGATTACCCTAGAAAGTTGGAGCAATCAGCTGAAACAAACTCAGAAGCAGAAGCAGCTGTAAGTGCTATGCTCTTATCCTATTTTCTCACATATGGAGTTTGTAGTTGGATTCTTGAACTCTTGCCTGTTTGCTTCTACACCAAATATTTTGCTAGTGGATGAGGACAATCATCTTCTAAAGTTTAGTTGAGATTTGTTTTTGTTTTTTTGTTTTTTTGTTTTTTTGTTTTTTGTTTTTTTGTTTTTTTTTTTAACTAAACATAACATAGAGCATCCCTGACCAAAAAAAAATAACATAGAGCATCCAAGAGTCTTCTGCCACATGGATCTTTTCTCTATCCTGTGTCCCCATCCTACCCTCTGATGCAGCTTTTTTAATGCCCCAATTTAATTGTCTATTGATGATGATCCAACGGGAGTACTTCCCTTGTCCAGTGCAGTCATCACTCAAGCATCCGTACTCTTCTACCATACTGGTTTGAGCTTCTCCATAATATCTATCAATGTGATAACGCTGTTATAGGAGATTTTTTGGTCCACCCAAAAAAGGTTGTCAAAAATTAGTCTCAAAGTTACTTGATGCATCTGAATCCTTTCACATGATCATTGATCTCTCTTCAGTCACACCAACCAAAGTGAAAAAAGATTGGAATAGTGGGCAGCTGCTTAGTCCTTACTGAGGTTCCTATATAGATGGATGATGGACAACAAAGTGATAATTCCTAATACATATCCTCCAAATGCATATAAAAGCTAGTAAATTTTAAAATGTACCCAGGCAAAACCCATAACCCGCTTATCTAGTCCCATGAGTAAATATAGTCTTAATAATTTTTTATCTGAAAAATTCAGTTGCTGGCTGATCAAAATGCAATCAAAATGTGGTACCCTCCCCTGGAGAAAACTGTATCTTGCCTGTCAAAGCTGTATAATTCTCTAGAGCCAGCCGTTTTCACTGGTTTGGCACAGGTAAGTAGGTAGTTCTCTTGCTAAATTTTCCCCTATCTTGAGAGAATTTCTCTTAATTGTCATTTCAATTTATTTTCTTCATCAGGAAGCAGTAGAAGTGTGCTCTCTATCCATTCAAGTAAGCCATACTTTTCATTTATGATTTAACTAAATTTTGGAGTCTGAAATTCTTTAGGACCCGTGTATTCTGAGTCACAGACACAGAACAATAAGATTAGGATATTTTATTGGTACTTCTTATGTGATAATTGGTCCTCCTGTAATATGCAACACTTCATTCTAGTTTGCATTGTGTTTGACATTACTAATTCCTTTTGTTGCTTCAGAAAGCTAGCAAACTTGTTATAAAGAGATCATCTCTGATGGATGGGCAACTGTTCCTAATAAAACATCTTCTTATCCTAAGGGAGCAGGTGCTATTCTAGCTTTTAATCATGAAATTCCTTACAGAACTTCAGCTTTTTTGACGTAAATTTCTTTCCAGATTGCACCATTTGATATTGAATTCTCGGTCACGCACAAGGAGCTTGATTTTTCACATTTATTGGTTAGTAACAAAGTCTTCTTCTTCTTCTTTTATTTATTTATTTTGGTCAGAATTTATTTTCTGATTTTTGCTGCCATATTCTGGCTGGTGCACTGCTTTCTTTTGGGCCTTGAGTAAATGCTGTTTCTTAAAGTCTATTATTTTCTAAGAACCAAAAGTGTGATATCCTTTTAATGCCATCTTCCTGTGCACATTTCATTTCTTCTGCAGTAAAGAGAATTGGACAACTTGGTTTTTCCATGATTTTCTAACCCAAGTCTATCAAGAACTGGAAATGCTGATTTTTTTTTTCACTGAATCCAACTAATGCCTGTTTTTTCTCCTGCCCCCAAAAATAACTCGTACTTTTATGTCTTGTATAAATGTTTGTGGCAAAACACGTCTTTTACTTCTTTTGGGACTGGGCAACAATAATGCCAAAAACACAAAATTTAAATATTTGATCTGATATTATAGTTAAAAGATCTCTAGTAAGGAATAGATAGTGTGTAATAATCTCCATTCTGACAAACAGAGGATAGCAAATCTAAGAATCTGAAATTTAAGTAGTTATGATGCTGTTAAATCCATAAGATTTGGAAGATACATTTCCCTGTTGTGAAAGGACTCATGAATCTGTTAAATATGTGAGACAGAACATTCTACATTTGCATTTTCTGTTGGCTTCATTTCCAACTGTAAGGAAATTGTTTAGTCTTGCTCACTGTCTGGCAATTATTCCATTTATCCAGGAACAACTCAGGCGGATTCTTAGGGGACAAGCATCAATTTTTGATTGGTCAAGATCAACTTCATTGGCAAGGACGTTGTCTCCACGAGTTTTGGAAAGCCAAGTTGATGCCAAGAAGGTATGTTTCACCCACACCCTCCTTCCCCCTTACCCCTCCCCTTGCCTCTCTTCTTATGAAATGAAGTATTTACCACTAAGACGTTCAGAATAATAGTTTATTTCTGGTGTCAATTGTCACATATTAGAGAAATAGAAAAGAAGTTTGTGTGGTGTCAACTTCCTCAATGGTTCAGTGAAGGCTTACTGGAGCTGTTATTGCTAAATTAAAAATAAGTAGGTTTAGTGTGCTGAACTAAAGTTGCTTAATAAAAACTCATATTCATAAAATGCCTTGACTTGTGGTGAACAGTTTTATCTTATATGTATTGCTGATCCAATTCATATAAGTTGACCTTTTTTGTGTACTTTCAACTTTTTGGTTCACTTCAACACATTGAAGTACTCTTACAGTCTTACACGAGTTTATGTGCACTCAAAACATGAAACTTGTTACTATTGTATTCATGAATACCATCTGTTGAGCATTTTATCTTGTGGTTGAATCCATCTAATTGCAGGAACTGGAGAAAAGCCTAAAATCTACTTGTGAGGAGTTCATTATGTCAGTCACTAAGCAAATTGTGGAGCCCTTGCTTTCTTTTGTTACCAAGGTTAGCTCTACCTTGTTTCTTGGTTATTTGGAAGTGAAAGGAAACATGCCAAGAGTAGACAATGACTTAGCATACATAAATATAGGATTGACTTGAGAAATTAAATGTTTGAAAACTACTTATCCCTCCACCAATATTCTATGTTACTAATTGAGCATACTTAATGGTATAATAAACGTGCTTACACCTTGGAAGACCATCTTAGTTTAGAATAAAAATTAGGTGAATTTCCTTAACTTTTGTCATGAAAGTCTCATAGTAAACTATGTAAATGTGGAATAGACCCAATATGGAAACCAACATGCTAAGATTTGGCCACAACTAGATCTGTGTAGAGGTCTCTTTTGGGCCGTGTTTATTGAATAGGTTTGGGGTGATGCAACCAGCAGTTAACTGTAAATAGCAAGACAACAAGGATTAGATAAGGGACCCCCTTCACAAATTAATTAAGATCCTTAATGGAAATCTATATTTCATTGACAAAGAAAAGGTCTTTAACTAGGTATATCAAAATTGTCTGTGAAGGTTACTGCTGTTAAAGTTGCACTATCTGGTAGTCAAAATCAAAAGACTGAATCTGCAATTGCAAAGCCCCTCAAGGATCAAGCTTTTGCTTCTATGGAAAAGATTGCTGAAATTCTTCAAAAGGTACGTATGGTTATTTGCCTGTTTTATTGACTTAATTTTTATATATGATGCCCCCATCCCCCGCAAAAAGAAAAAGACAACCTTAATATACAACTAAAGGAAGGCAGCACCATGGCTTCATGGAGATTGTGTGTAAATCAGTATTCTCTCTGTTAGACACAAGATGATTATTGCCTTGTATCTTCTCCCTTTGTTTTACAATATGATGTCTTTTAAACCAGGTTAATGCAGCAATTGATCAAGATTTGCCTAGGGTTTTGGAAAAGATGAGGCTTTATCTACAGAACCCATCTACACGTGCAATACTTTTCAAACCAATAAAGTAAGATGAATGATGTTTTGACCATAGCATGCCCAGAAAATTGGTTAACTCCGATTCTTTAGCTTGGATACTTTAGTCACATTCATATTCCGATTGCCTTGCAGGACTAATATCATTGAAGCACATTCTCAAGTATTATCACTTCTGAAAAAAGAGTATTCACCAGAGGACACACAAAATATTTTGAATATGATCTCATTAGAGGATCTGGAAGTAAAACTCGACAGCCTTCTGTAATGTAATGATACCAAGAGGCACCAGTTTCAGCACAGATTCAGCATGGAAGGACCCTTTCACAAGTAAAAACTATATATAAACCTATATGTTTTGCCCCTTGCAGTATTTTTCATCATCACAAAGAACCACCAGCTCTGTATGATAGAGAATTAGAGATCCAATTATTCAATTTATTACCCCAGTGAAGAAACAGTGAGGCATTTGTTTTCCCGGAGTTTTACAAGTTTTTTGATATGTATTATTGATATTATAGAGTAGCTAGGATAAGTCCATATTCAAGTATCAAAGTAGAATTGTGTAGCAGACTGCCAATGGGTCTCAATGCTTGTGGTTTTGAATGTCTTATAAATGTAGTAGAGGGTAATAAACTATCATCTGTCAGTTCATAGTCTCAGTGCATTCATTTGATTGACACAGAATTCTCAAAAAAGGTAAATATAAAATGAATTTAAATGCGAAAATTTTCAGTTTTGGTTATTCTCTGCGAGAGTGCCATTTCAGGTAGGTATTTTCAGAAAGGATTCATGTTGCATTTAGAGTGACGAAATGAAATTGTTATGGATAAGGAATGAATTTAATAAGATGAGATATTGGCAATTAGCAATTAACACAATTAACATAAGACAAAATGAATAGAGGATTCTTATGGCAAAAAAGAAAAAGAAGAGTATAGCCTATGAGGTGGCCTTAACCCTACGCTAAATGAAGAGATTCAAACCCTGCTCACCTCAACCTATGTTGTATCAACTAAGACTGGTATATACTAAATACAGAGAAAGAACACAAATTTCGTGGGCCTCAAAACAGCCTCAGTGTGCACAAATTATGAAGCTGAAGGCATAAAAAAGCAGACGGAACTAAATATTATTCTAAAAAACCTACCTCTTGCGAGCTTGAAATGAATGTTCCAAGCTTCACGCTAATCATTCTAAGGACGCCCCAGTTTGAGAGTTTCCCTCGCTTGAGTTGGACCAAGATGGAACGGAAACTATTGCTGATGAAGACCACCGATCTGGTACCATTAGGAAATAAACAGACATTGCTTTCCTGAATCTCTTCTTATATTGCTCTGGTGAAATCACTGTTGGAGAAGCGTTCTTAGGCCCGCCCAGGATTCCAGAAGCTTTCACCCAAGTCTCGAGATGTTTGTCCCAGGTATATTGTCTCATAAAATCAATAATACCGAGCACCAATTCATGCTTTTCCTCATCCACACCAGCTAATAGTGAATAGTCCATTACATCTATTGACTGTGGTGCCATGAATAAGACAACAAATCAGAACTAGCATGTAAAAAGGGTGCACAAAACACCAGTCAATGAACTGCAACCCCGCGGGGGGACCATAAAATCTGGTGCACATACATTCTTGGCAAACCAACAGGGAGAACAGAGATAGATGATAACATTTATACTAGAGAGAATGATTATTAACAAAGACAGGAATCAGAACTTACAGCAAGAAATGCAGTATCATTCCAAATAGCTCTCTCCAATAGCCTCTTTGCTTTGGGTCCTAAGAATATTGGGGAAGTTGGCATTGATTCAATCAAGTTCTGATCAAGCAGAACTTTATTGCTTCCACTTGAATCTGGATTATACCGGGATCGACAAGATCCTTTGAGGTCATAAAGTCTCGTGATGTTTCGCCTAAATAGAAGATTCTCCATCACCAAAACATCCATTTTTGATTCTTTCCCCCCTTTAAGATGCCTTGATGTAACCTGAGCAAATAAACAAACAAAAGATGAGAGATCAAAACAAATCAATCAATAAAAAGAAGTTGAAAAGCATTTGTAATTTGGAAGAGGAATCAGTTTGCAGAGACCTTTAGAAAACAAAAAGGTGACAAGTCGAAAGATTTGTATAAAATGAAAATGTAACAAGAAAATTGAACCGTGAAGACAACAAAAAGTAGAGCAGGTACTTTATAATTGAAATAAAAATAACCATTCATAACGGCTAATACCTGATATATGCCCAAGATCTTTGCCAGGCAAGTTGGGCTCTTACTTGCAATTGCATCAGATAAATATTTGAAATAAGCAGGAGCAAATTTGATAAATGACTCTAACTCTGTCTTTGTAACCTGTTTAATGATAAATCGATCATCCAAGGTTTTTGCAAAGAAGACGTTACTTTTCCCACCCTGAGCACCCCATTTTTTACACCGGCTGAGAGAACGAACAAAATCCAACTCAGAGGAACAACAAGCCTTTCTTAGGGCCTCAAATTGCTTGGCATAATAACAAGTGACTGCATACTTCACTTTTCCCTGAGGACCATCATCCGAGAAAATAATGCGGACTTGCGAAACATTAGTGTACGAATGTTGGTCTAAACTTGAAGAGCTTTGAGAGCCAAGACTGGATAGGTTGCTTTCATCAATAGAGCCAATACCTCTTAGAGATTCTGAAATTACCTCATCAAATGAAGAAAGAGTAAGTAAACTGAACGAATCTAAAAAGGGCAAGGAAACCGGGGATTCTACTTTGTTAGTTCTCTCAGATGCCTCCGACATTTTAATATGGTAATCTGTTGATACAAGAGCATATGATATAACACTAGTTGGCTCGTCATCATAAACAGGCACAACAGTGTCATTAACACCCACAGGCAAAAGCAGCCTAGCACCGCCTTGATGTAGCAGCTCCCGAAATGAGAGGATATAGACAGGATTGTACTCGCTCAAGTTACCCTGCTTTTGTGAGTTTCTAAAATTCTTATGGAATGACTGGTAGAAACTTAGAAAAGGTGACATCAACCAGGTCTGATAGTCCATGTCATCAGACTGTAAAACACCTGATGCTGCTGGGGTTTTAATGGAACTAGAGGAATCCATGGGAGGTGTAGAACTATCCTTAGAAGCTGACTGCCCTTCACCAGTCCATGCAGCATCAAGAGTATCAGACAGATTTTCCATAACAGGGAACTGTTCCTCTGAGTGAACTGGTTTCATATTTTTCCCAGGCTCCTGATCGCTTTGATCACTGATGTTTGTGCTAGAAGAAAGGCAAACATCAAGTTCCTTCCTATGACTTTGGTTCTGATCCATATGCATTGTTTTGTGGCCATCATGAGGCTGCCCACATCCACCTTCAGTGATTGCTATATCAGACTTCGTATTCTGTAAAAAGGAACCTGAACTATTAAATCCTTTTCCAGGGCAGGAAATTTCATTCCTCTCGGCAGGACTATCAGTAGAGTTGAAGGGCTTCTCCTTCACTTTTGGAGCTGAATCACTTAAAGATTGGAAGTCTTTATGATCAGGACTAGTAATATGTACCAAACGTTGGTCCCAGAGGTAAGCAAGAAGCACTAATTGCCTTTTTAGACGATTAACTTCAAGAACATCAACTGAAGGCTCATCAGCTTTAACTTCTCCATTGAGAACTTTTCCTAACAATTCCTTAAACCAAATGAATCATCAGTCATAGAGCCAGTATTATTTTCTTTGCAAAATGCTTTTACCCTTGCAGCAGTAATTAGCATCATATGTTCAAAAATGACTATCCATTCTTATATTTAGAATCTAAAAGAGATATAATATTGATGTTTATTGCCAATTCTAAATTCCAAACTGTTAGTACTTAGTAGCACAGTACTTTCTGCATGTCCACAGTGTCAAATCAATTGCTCAAAGGACAAAATTCTAGACTGGAACTAAAACTAAGCCCCATCTCATCCTATAATTTTGAGACCTTTACACTTTCCGCCATCAATTATGCATTAGAAAGGCAAAGGTCCTAATAGCACCAATTATCCAAATCTTTTCTAAAATTTGTACTCCATAATTCTTTCCAATGTTTTTAATTTTGTCAATTAAATCTAAACCTATCAAATTAGAAACAATTCTATCTGGGCTCTATGTTACAATGGAATTACATTGCAACCATATTTATACATGTGTTCTCTTTTTGGATCTACTACAACATAAATGCAACAGAAGTACACACTACTAAGTTACGGCAAGACAGAGTGGTGGGTGGTGAAGTGAAGTGAATGAAAAGTTTTTTTCACTTTAGTTGTTTGTGTAAGCATATATTCTCTTTACCACTCTCTATCTCTACCTCTCTGCAGGAGATGAGGATACTATTATTAAAGCATCTGTTGTTATTTCCTGCTTTATTATTTTCCCATTTTTTGTAATAATTTTTAAAAAAATGGTGTATGTAATGTCCTTCAAGAGGTAACCACTACTATTCAAAACCATAACAAAGGTCAAAAGGATCAAATTTCCTGCTACATTGTTGTTCCCAGGAAATGCAGACAATAAACCGCAGTCTGTAAAAAATGAAAAAGGAGCGAGCAGTCTTTTTGTAGAGAATACCTCAAATTCCTTTTTCTCCTTCTCTAATATTCTCTCTAGTTTAGCAATTTGGTGACCTGAATCTTGTGCTTTGGCTCCATCTTTCACAGAGATTTGCTCTGAAATTTTGTGAAGAGCTTTGAACACCTCAACAAACAGATTTTCTGCCCTACTGCAAACCTATTCTCAGAAAATATTAAGCAGCAGGTGAAATACAAAATACTTAAGTATCATATATATAAAGGGAAAAAATTGCATTTCCTGTACCTCATTCACTTCTTTGTGTATCCACTCTTGATTATCATGGTTAAATTCAAGTTTTTGGGGAGGGAGAAAGACAGAGTGAACATTAATTGGAGCGTATCGAAAACAAGCAACCATTTTTCCAAAACTGCATGAAAATATACCGCAGCTTAAAGAATTTACCATATGTTAATTTATTTGCTGCATGATCATCTAGATGGCATTTAAACTTTAATGTACAAGTCTTTAAAGTATTATGTGCTAGCCAGACTAACAAGAGCATAGAAATTGGAAAACAATGTCAAATTAATGTAAGAAGATTGTATACCCATAGAACCGAAGGCAGTCTTTATGCAGGGAATGACCACAGCCAGCAACCCTGCTTGCAGCAGCATGGTTTGAGAAGCTTAATTCCAAAAATTTACCAAAAGACAAACCCCGAGCTGCATCAGACATTACTACTCTCCTGGTTGCAGGAGGGAAACCATTTATACGAGGGCATTGCATGCACCTGTGCCACATCCAGATTTTTCCTTCACGTTCTCCAGGCAAAACTACATTTGGAAGCTTCTTCACAGAAATTGTTAGGCTGCCTTGCTGATGAGTGTAGCAATGAACATGTGCTTCTGATGGCATCTCACAGGAGTGACATCGATAATTCTAATAAATGCAATGTGTGATTCAGAAAGAGGTTAATAAGAAGCAAGCATATAAATATATAAACAAATATACAAACATACACTCATATGCAAACATATCCACATGCCTATAAAAATATAATTACCTTCATCCCAAATACAGTTGAAATGGAATTCTAAAACTAGGTGGGCCTAAGGTAAAATACAAGTGATCAGATTTGGATTGGAAGGCACAGAATTAGGGTCTGCACAATTTTTCATGTAGTAAAACATTGAAAACAAAGCAATGAGTATAAGAAGCAGGTTCTTATTTCAGAAAAATAAACATCTAGGGATGGACTAGAAGGGAATTGCAGGACACTATAGTCCAGACAAAGGGAGTACATATATAGAGCAATAGTTTTTGGAAAAGGAAAACTTTTATGTATTTATTTATTTAGAAAGCCAAATCTCATTATGCATATGAATAAGCAATGAGTACCTGATCAAACAGATGGTCCCGTAAAAAACGACCCAATGGCAAATCAAAGCTTCCATAATATTTTATCCGGAAAAGACGAGCCCGTTCACAAACACTTTGTTTCCAAACACAACGTGTTGACAGGGATACCAAAATACTCTGAGGATCAGAAGGTAAGTGGGTAAACTCTTCTTTTAAAGGCTCTAACTCCTCAATGTGATTATTATCAGTTTCTGGAGGCACCAACTCAGAAGTGCACATGTTAGCATGCTGTAAAGTGCCAACAAAGTGAGGAAAACCACCTAGTTGCCCCAATGACTCTAAATTGCTAGGACAATTAGAAGTTAAATCTTCATGCCCAACTACTTCAGTATTATGGACTGAAGATGTTTCAGGAACATTTTTATTAACACCCTTGTTCTTCCCCTCATACCCTTGATCATGAAAATCAAATCTTGGATAGCCTAAGGAAGTGGTAGAATCAGTAAGTGTCAGATTATCTAATCTACTTCCAGCATTTAATTTTGGGCAAGAACCTTTGGATAAGTAAGACTCCTGATCACAGTCGGATGCAATATTAGATGATGATGCAGCAACTGACTGAGAGGACATGCTAGCAGTATGGGAACCTTGTGGACTTTTGTCGACAGGTAGAGTGAAACCAGGAAACAAAGTAATGGAACTATTAATACTTGGTGGCTTATCAGGCAATGAAACTTTTATTGGAGACTTCAAAGGGAGATCTGGCAGAGATGCACCTTCATCAGCAAGAAAAGATGTCTCCAGAGCCAAGTGATAAGCTGCAAAAACTCCATATTGAACTACATGTTTAACCTTCTTCAGTTCATCAACATTAGCACCCTTGAGCAGAATCTGGCACAAAGAAACAGCATTTTCACCATACTTTGTTTTATAATATTGTTATCATAAATACTTTCTGAGGTTTGTACTTTGTATAATGCAAAGAAGTTTATAAAATTGCCAAAATATATGTTTGTGTATTTAAGGTATTAGGATGCACATATGCAACATGTGGGATCAATTACAAATTTTGTAGGATAGCTTTTTATTATCGTCTTACTATTGCACTTAGATTTAGACAATTGGCAACATTAAAAAAGACAAACTTCATACCATACACCATTATGACATCTAGAGAAGACTTGTTCACTCGTCAAAAGCATCATATATGTGATTTTAAAATTTCTTTATGTAAAGAATGTGATGCAAGACTTACAGTACAACCCAATGGCTTAGGACAGCCCTCAAAAAACATCAATGTCTTCATCAATTTTCTTCCATCATGCCCAGTCTTGCCATACTCTTCCACAAACTTCTCAACACGAAATGAATCACAATACCCTAACTTTTGAGTAGCAAGATTATCAACTGAAGGGACAATATTCGCACCAGTACAACGGGCTATGCGCTGTAAAAGTGGTCGTTTGACATTGAGAACAAGGGATATATCCTTTGCAAGAAGGCATTCTTGTGCAAATCGGGATACTGTTTTCTCTACTAACAAAATATTTGGATGATGAGCATCAATCTTTGCTACAGCCATCATCAGATGGTCCTTTTCCTGGAAACATAATAATAAATCAAGAAAACAAAATTGCCACTTCAACTAGAAGCCAAAAGCAGGCAACCAAAGAAATATCCCCCTCAATTACTCGTGGACCTTTCAAGTACAATAGGAATATGTAGAAAGGATAGGATTGAATCAATACCTGCTGCAATAGAGTATCAAAACTTGACAAGTGGTTAGTCACCCTCTGATATTCCAATGCCCCTCCAAGGATTAGGAGTCGAGGTTTATCTATTTTGGATGTCATCCGCCGATGAGCCACATTTTTCTTGCAAACAACCCCTTTAACAACCACACTGACCCCAAACAAAAAAATATATACATATTAAACATAAATATAAAACCTCATCTGAGAGAAAACAATATATACACAGCAAAATATACATAGATGTCTGGGGGTGTGTATAAGTTTTGTTGTCATTTCAGAAGACTGCATATTTAATTTAAGGAAGGGATTAAGCAAAGGAATTTTTAGAAGTCACATGGCATGACAAACGTTGACTAGAAGGCATTAAGACTGCAAAATACACATACATGTGTGCGTGTGTATAAGTTTGTTTTGTCTCAGGACTATACATATTTAACTTAAGAAAGAGATTAAGCAAAGGAATTTTAGAAGTAACACGTGGCATGACAATTGTTGACTTTGAGGCACTAAGAAAGAATGAACCACATTTTAGTACTTCAAATCAAATGGGGGAAAGAAAACATATAAAATTGCAGATGAATTGCTAGGTATGCTATGTAAGAATTATAAATATTCACTATGCAAAGTTTAACTGTGTATTTAACCTCTCAGTGAAATGCCCACATGGTATGCATTTAACCTTCACATATGCACCAGGATCCATTCCCTCACTCTGACTCATATCAGGCTTTAGGAATGTTGCAGCTTCCCAGGATAAAGCAGTGATTATCTCCAACCAACTCTCTTTATCATCCTCATCTCCTATAGACAAATTCTCAGCCTTCAACAGTTGTCCTATTAAAGCTTTAAAATGACCATCAACTATGTTTTTGATGACCCTCTTGTGCTCGTCAGAAGATTTCTCCCTATTGCGGTACTCCCCATCGGCAAACCTGCGTGAAGGGGACAAGTAACCCCACTCACCAGCAGAACCCCCCTCACCACCATTGTCATCATCATCATCTAGAAGAGCTTCTCTCTCATCCTCTTCATCTTCAGGCTCTGGAGGCAGCCAGAGTAGACCATTGTTCTCAAAATCCACAGGTTCACTTTCTGTACTATTCACAGAATCAATAGAGGGATCTTCATCCTCCATACTGTTATTATTTGCATCCACTATATCCTCAACTTTTTCTGTACTTCCCAAGTGCTTTCGTTCAATGCTCTCAGGTAACATTTCAGAACTTAAACAGTTCATTCCAACATTTTCTTCAGAGTGGCGACAAACAAGGGTTTCCTCATTACAGCTAACATCATCATAATAGACATCAGCAGTACAGAACTGGCTTGGGTTAGAGTGCACCCTATATGCACTGTAATCATAATCCTCATCATTATTCCTGTATCAAAGCCCACATAAGAGAAATAATCAACACATACTGGATAATTAAAATACTAGTACCACAGAGACCATGCATTCATGTCAACAATCAGTAAAGGAGCAATATCTGGTGAGATGTCACATCTAAAATTAGAATGTCTATGTGATCAATTGAATCTTCTTATTGTTAAGATAGACAATTGAGAAAAATCCTGAACATATTAATGACAACATTGTGAATAGCTTATCACATGGATTGAGCTAAGGCCCTTTATCTATTGGACAAATTACAACTGCACTAATACTAATTACTAAATGGCCAATGTTAGGTGAACTAATATTTTATCACTCCCCCTCAAGTTGGAGGATATAATGCTCAACTTGTTACAAACATATCATCAAACTTGCCCCACTCAATTACAGTAATAATTCAAAATAATAGAGTGTGCATCTTCAGTACACTCAGCCTTCATTAAGCACAAAAAGAAACGTCAATATCACATTAATGTCCTTCAAATTTCTTCTCTTTCGCATTGGTGATGTGAGGCAAGGTCTTTGTCCTCTTCTGTTGTACTATGGAGTACTTTTTGTGCAATAAAAACTTTTTTTCACCCAAAAAAAAGGACAGTTAAAGATGAGAAAGATGACGCAATGAGACAATAAAAGAAACCATTTGTTGAACAAATTAATCAAAAGAGATGGGAAAACCTCAATGTGTGAAAAATTAATAACAGGCAACAGCAAATGGACAAGCAGAACCCATGGAGCCAAGCCCAACCTATAATTATAATGATATACATATTCAAACTACCAGAATGAAGCTAGCTGTGAACTACCTTGGCTTTTAAATCAGATCGGGCAAAAGCATGAGGGCATGTGTAAGGCATACAACTCAAATTGTATTAGCTACCTAGCAAGAACCTGATAACAAGCTACTAACACAAAAAGATGCTCAAGACATGTAAATTTACAAACAATATCATAGCAGAATATCCCATTTGTACACTAAACGGATAAATACCTGTTGGAAGAGCCATATTTTTCAGAATATGGATTTTCTGAAGACAATAATTGGTCTTGCTTCACCGTGACTTGACTGGTCTGAGCCGATGGTGAGGAGCTCTGAGATGAGCCATAAGGCACATGAAGGTATGATCCTGTTGAGTAAACAGTTGAATCAACACTGCTGCCACTATTACAAGTGCAGCTAGACTGTGAACTAACCAAACTTGTGGTCGAGGGAGATGGACTGATGCCTGGGCTTGTCATACTTGTTGCATTGTCAACCATAGCTATACCCTGCTTCTGTTGCTTGAAGCAATAGTTGCAGACCCTAATCCTCTCCCCGTCTTCCGGGCCTATATTGGTCAGCTCAGACGGGACAGGAATAGAATTTGAAGCACACTTGGCACAGAAAACCCGTCCACACAGACGGCAATGATGCCTACGGTTAAATACAGTAAATGGGGAATCACAATCATAGCATACTCTGCAGCTTTGATCGGGCATCCAGAAGTCTCTAGGCATATTTGCAGGCTGTCCCCTCTTTGGTATCCATGATTTCAGAGCGCCAACTATTTCGAACAGCTTGTAATTCTCAGGCGTGCCCATGAACATATATTCCAGTGTAGTATACTCATCATTACAATACAATCATCTGCAACTGTTTCTGTCTGTAAGTTATCACCAAATATAAAGCTAAGGATGAACGCTCCAAAGAAACTGGAAAAGGAATAACAAACTCACAACACATACTTAGAAAGGCATGCAGTTTCTTAAATTGGGGAAAACGTGATGATAATGAATTTTTCATATTACATTGTCAACATAGCAACAGCCTGGAGTGCTGTTGCTACAAGACCAATGATCCTCCACGCCCCACAAAAACCAAAAATAATAAGTGAACAAAAAACCAAAAATAATAAGTGAACAACAAAGCGTGACAGTGTATAGAGTACAGAGTTTCAATAAAGTCTATAGTTCAGCATAAATAAGTCACAGAAAAGGACAAAAGCACAACCGAATTTAATACAACAGAAGTTGTGACTTAATTTACCACAAGACAACCATACGAGAAGGCAATTCATGTAGTATAGCCAAAAATAAAGCCAATAATACCTCCTCAAACGAATACAAAATCCGAAATAGGGCAGATTTGAAGGCGGCGAGCAATAACACCTTCTTCCACCACTTTACTCTTCTTCAGGCTTCAGCTACTAAATTCAGATCTCCATCGCCGCCTCCCTCTTCCAATTCTCGCGAATTCAATTTCTCGAACAGCTAGGCTTCCGAGCGGCGGAGATTGAACCCTGTTCAGTTATTCCTGGACTCGCCGCTCCGTAACGAGAAATGTGAAGGAGAAGTAGCGGCAACAAGTACACCGAACAATTCAGACACTCAACTAATTTTCGATTAAACAGTGCATGGAAATTTGGAATTTGATTGTGAGGACGGAGATGGAAAGCTGAGTAGGAGAGGAGTTATCCAAATTGTGTACGTGCAGAGAGAAATGGAAGCATGAAATCAAACATTAATGGAAATGGAAAAGTCCACACAACTCGGAGGGGTTAGTCAATTCACGAAGATCATATGAGTTGCGATACCGACAGCTCGGGCAAAAGAGGTCGCATATTTGTGCAGAACGTACACGATTTATCTACCTCCCTCTCTTCCCATGTCTACCTTTTGCTTTTTCATACATTTATCATTTATGATTATGGACAACTCACAACTGTAACTGCAATTATTATTATATACTAGTGTTTTACCCGTGCGGTGCACGGATAAAATTTTGTTATTATGAATTTAAATAAAAAATTTAAAAATACAAATATATTAAAATGTACAATATAATAATATAGTTGAATTTTCATATATTTGGTCAAGTATCTATTATCATAGCATACAAAATTAAAATTTTGTATAATTAATATAATCTCTAATAATGTACATATTTATATGAATTTATAGAGAAAAAAATTACATAATTAAATTGAATTATTTCTAATTGTATTTCATATATATTATTAATTCTAACAATATGAATAATAACTAAGAAAATTATACTTAGAAATTAAAAAATGTAAATTTTAAATTTTGTATATGTGATTTTAAACTCTAATCAGACACATTTTCTTATATGACTGTGTAATACAGTGTATATACAAATAATATTTATTAATATGTATATATGTAAATTCTATAATATAATTTCTGTAATTATAATTTATATTGATATATTATAATTAAAATAATTAAATTAAAAAATAGCATTTTAATTTTGTATGATTAATATAATGTATAAGTATATGTATGTATGCATTTTTTAAAAAATATAAATACTTATGAATACACATTTTTTTAATTTTATAATTTTATTCTTAATTATATTTTATATTTTATTAATTATAATTAAGAATATTACATTTACAAATTAAAAGAATTTCATTTTTAAATTTATATGGATTAATGTAGTCCATAACTATATTACATATTTAGACAAATTTTTAAATATTTTTGAATTTTTAATTAAGAGTATGAGTTTAGACATATTTTAAAATAATTTTTTTAATAAGTAACAATTGTAGTAATTTGTAATTAGCATGTATAATTATGTCAGTAATCACAATTCTATAAAAAAAAGTGTATATATTTTCATATTGTACAAAATACTATAAATATAATATATTTCTACATAAATGGATAAAAATAGAAATTGATATTTTTTTTATTATATAGATATTTATAAATATTATATAATTATTTTCTTTGCATGAAAAAACATTCTTATTTTAAAATTTTACATTGATATCTGAGGTTTATTTTGATATCTACTTTGGTGATATTTTAAACTTTGAGTAACACTTGTGTGAGACCGTCTTACGGGTCTCAATCCGTAAGACGGACCAGATCTTTGATTATTAGATCGGATCTTTGACATTGTTAATTAAAGATCCGACCCGTCTCATAGATTGAGACCATGAGACGGTCACACACAAGCTTTTGCGTTACACTTTTGTTTGTTATCATAAATAGTACTCTCTCTATCTTATTTTACTTGTCCTATTTACTATTCATTGGTCAAATTAACTCTTTCTTTATTGCTTATATTCTTTAGTAATTTTTTTATTATTTTTAAATTTTTTTTTGTGTTTAATAGTACTTTTAATGTAGTTTATAAATAATATAAATTTTATATATTAATGCTAAACTTAATATTATGAAAATTAGATTAAAAATAACTTCAATCAATTCTCGTTAAACGAATCAGACAACCAAAATAGGACGGAGGTAGTAATAGATATTTGGAAACCATTTAGTTTCGTTTCTAAATATTTTTCAAGCCCCGTAAATGAAGCACAATCAAAATATCTCTAGATCATTATTTAAATAATAGGTCCACAATAGACTTTGTAGTTCAATATTTGTAGATCTATGATATGTTTTTAACTAATTTATTTATTGAAAGTTTATTTCTTTTAGTTCTATTATCTCTTATTCTTCTTCATTTTAAATTGATAGATCTCGATATTATGTATCATTCTTAAATATGTGAATTTCAATTAATTTAATAACATTATATTTAAATGTGAGACATTTATCCAATAACATTATATTTTTTTCAAACTCCGCAAATATCAATTAGTTTAATTAGTTCACTTTTATGTTAGTTTTTCTTCAGTTTTGTTATTAACGAAAATTTATTTGTTTTGGGCTCATATATTTAAATAATTCCTATTATTTTAGATTTTAAAATTTTTATAATTTATGGTATTTTATAAAATTTTGTTTGCAACATTTGTATGAAAAAAAATTTAAATTAATGCAATAATACTTATATTTGTTATTATTAGAATTCTAAAATCATAATAATGATATATTTTACTTTTCACATTTTTAAACTTTGAAAACCAACATCATTTATATAGGAACAAATTTATATATAGTAGTAATAATATTGTAGTTATTTTTAAAAGTTAGATGAATTAACAAATTGATCGACATACAACAATTTTTTTTTTATAAACTTTTGACATGCAATAATGATTCAATATATGTATATATGTATTATAATTATTATTTTCTCTTTTTAGCAATATATATATATATATATATATANACAAGTTACCCTGAGATTTTTGTGAATACTGAAATGCAAGATAGGCTAAGATAATGTGTGTGTGTTTACCTTTACTACAACTGTAAGTATAGCACATCCCAGAACCCTTGTCTCCAGCACGCATATCTGCCTCCACAACCCTCCCAACTGGACCTGCTGCGACACTGCAGCCAGCACCAAGAGAAAAGTGCATACGACTACAAAATGTCTTCACAGCTTTAACGTCATGTAGCACAATTAATAAGTCCATGAGCTCACCTCCAACCTATAAAATAAGAAGGAAGAAGAAAAAGATCAAACCTCAGGAAAAACTGGGGAAACAAACAGCTCACACGTGACAGCAGGATTTATCCAAGTACACAACAATTGAACACGTAATATACCTGCGCACCGCATCCAAGACCAATTGAGACTATTGCTGATGGTGCAGACCACGATCCATCTGATTTTCGGGCAACTACCAGCCCAGTCCCAAGTTTGTAAGTAAGAAGAGCACCAACTTTGGCAACAGTCAATATTGCTAGACCTCTGGCTCCTTTCAGAACAGCTGCAGGTATGGACCTCTCAGGGTTCAACCGAGCAACCTGCTCTTGTCAAGAATTACAGAGTATTAATACTCTCTGTATTTGGAAAGAAAGGGCATTGCCTAATATATAGAACCATAAATAAAGTCCCCATTGTATATTACTCCGTACATTTTAATTCATCCAGGAGAGACTTCCAATAGAAACATAGACAGCCTCAATAATATATAGCTATCACCATTACTCTGGCAAACTTTTTTCATTAAATGAATAAGAAATATTTATCAACAAAAAAAAAAAGAGACCTAGTTAAGAATCAAGACCTGAGCATAACTCCTCAATGAATTAGATGCCTTGTATATCTCATACTCCATGGAGAAGCCAACTGGAAGATTTAGCCAGGCTCTTGAGCTAGTCCAGTCCATGACATCATGCTTTGCAACCTGCATAGCATTGCTGATGGTATGGATAAGTACACCTTGCAGTGGATCAAGCCTCTCATAACAGGTGTCACAAACCCGTTGGGGGTTTCTATCCCTAAACTTTACAGGTAATAAGCATCTTCCTTTTGAACAAGCCCTACAGAATATTCCTCCACAAAACCGACAATGATGTCTTCCACGAGTTAAGGCAGTGAAGGGGGCAGTGCACTGCATGCAAACAGTAGTTGAACTGTCTTTAAGCCATTNAAAATAACAAGCACGGAGCTACAAGAAGGCTACAAATTTCCCAATCAAAACACCTAAACTTTTAGGATTACGGGAGAACACTGAACAAATTTCAACAGCAGAAATCAAATGTGTAGGAAACGTACTTGTTGCGACGAATTATCTTCTCTTTGTGATTTCGCTTCGAGGTTGTCATCTTCGAAACAGTCTCGACGAATCACCAGTGCGGCTGATTTCAGACGAAAAAAAAAAATTTACCAGATTAAATTAACCACTGTGGACAAAAGTTACATAGCAGAGTTCGAAGCTCGCTCGTCCGCTCACTGGTTCCCGAACGATGAAGATAGTTGTAAGAACCGCGCGGATCGTGGGCGTTGATGGATATGGGCCAAATTCGATGGTGTGGACCTCTTTTCAAAGGCTGAAGAAATGAACCCGCTCAGCCCAGTTACCATCTTTTCACAAATTATTCTATAAACCCGAGTCAACCTTGCGATGTAAATTCAAATTTTGAATGTTCACAATTTACGTTTTAAAAATTCACAATTTGTATATTACGAACACACAATGTGAATGTCCACAATTTACATACTAAATGTTCACAATTCATCTTTTAAAAATTCACAATTTGTATACTACAAACACACAATTTATATGTTTTGACTTATAAAACACAATTTATATTTTAGAAGTTTACAATTTTAATACTTACACACTTTATGACTATGGTCCACATTGCAAGGTAAACCCTGATCCATAGTATAACAACTCTAAGTTTTTTAGTGAAAAAATAACGAGTTAATATTCAATTTAGTAATAGACTACAGTAGGGTTTTTTCAATATAAAAGTGTATACTAAGTAATTAATCCCGCATTGTGACCCTACTAAGTAATTAATCCCGCATTGTGACCCGAATTATCACATTATCTTGATTGTTCAATTTGTGGTGAGTCGAATACGTTAGCACTGACATGTTTATGCATACCAATATACCATGCATTAACTATGTGAACGGATATACTTTGACACCACAGTTCGATGAATACGCTGCCCAGACATATTGAGAAAAAGTCTTCTCAAATGGTTGCGCTATTTTGTTATTTAATTCCTTGTCGTGCGAGCTATCAGTGTGTTGGATCAACCCATAGTTAATAATTTTAAAATAAAAAACAAAAACCACCTACAAATCAATGTTGCTGCTCTGTGCATTGACTATTGACCAGATGAGTGCATAAAGGCACATGCCAAACATAGCTTTGATGAATGATAATCAATTTATCGTTCATGTTTTGAATGTATAATACTAAATATATCTATTTATTCATCTAATTATGATGAACTCGAATCCACTTTAACTCTAATAAAATTGAAAGTGGACCACATGTATATTTGTAGTACACAATAATCTCTTGAAATTGTTATTTTATACTATTTTTTCATCAACACCAATTTGGATGGTGTAAGATAGTTAGCTGCGCTGGATAACTATAATGTTCAAAGGTTGACTCGCTATATGAGATGCCTATTAACTTTTTTAGTTTACAACAGTTAACAATGCACCTTCAATAATGGTTGTGGACTTTCAAAGTATTGTAAACAAATAACAAAATTAAATTTTATATTTAAAACAAAATGATTACATCCCAATACCAAAAGTCCCTCTTATGCCCGTAAGACTTAAAGTGAATTGGGGAAAGCCTTCTTAGTTTAAAATCGTCAACAACACACCTTCATGTAGTGGTTGTGGGCTTTCAAAGTCATGTAAACTAATAGCAAAATTAAGTTTTATATTTTATTAAAAAAATAATTACATCCTGATACCAAAAATTCCTTTGTCGCTCATGTGACTTGAACACTTTGTATAATAAATAAATTACGAGATGTCTCTCAACTGTTTACAATTTTTTTAAAATACTTGTACACTGATACTTCCTGACGACTAGCGAACTAAACTTTACTGGCCAACTACCCTTATTATACCAGGACATTGAATTTTATGTGTAGTATATATATAATATATAAGTACATATACAGACGAGAACTTTCAAGGAAATAAATGAATAATAACTATTTGTCATTATTATCAAAAAAAAAAAAAAAAA
>CM008333.1:30997080-31007458 GCA_002525835.2 Ipomoea batatas | reverse complement strand
ATGTAAAACAGATATATTTAATATTTCAACATAATGCATTCGTCTTTTAAAATAGACAATTCTTAATTTTCTCAAAAAAAAAAAAAAAAAAAGACAATTCTTAATTAGTTTTCCTAATTTGCTGCAATATCTCAAAATTATTGATCTTATATGATATATATGGGGATGGTTCAGATGAGAATATCGCTCTTACAGTAAAACGTTTGAGTTTGCAGGTCTCCACCACGACAAGGAACCATCAAGCTAAATAAAGATGGTGCTAGAAAGGCTAACTCGAACATGGATAGTGCTAGTGGTATTCTCCGGTATCATAATGGTATATGGATCGTGGGTTCACTACAAAAATATTAAAATAAGAATCACGAATAGCTTCATTATCCCCGAACTTTAATTTGGGGCCTCCGGGAGGAGCTGCTCGTTGCCAAAAACTGTAGTTTCGGAAAGATCATTGCTAACAGACTCGGAAACTATAGTACAAGCGGTGAATAAGGAAACTGAGTCCAGGCCGAAATCTGAAACTTTGATTGCTGACTGCAAGTTTATTATCATGAACCAATTTCGTGAGTGTGAGATTGTCTATGTTCTTCGTGAGGGTAATCAATGTGTCGACTACCTAGCTAACATGGGGCAAGCTATGGCAACCGCTAGGGAACAACGGTCTTGGTTCACCCCCGAGCATCTTATAGCGCGATGCTAAGAACATTGCTACGAGAAGAATTTACTAATCCTTGGGGCCTCCCGAATCCCGATCCCTCATGCCCACCAAAAAAAATAATGTTTTATTAAATGTTATGTTTATTTGTTAATTGATTGTATTATATTGTATAATCACGGATTACTAAGCAAAACAAAATGATTGAGTTCAAAGAAAATATTTTGGCAAATCACGACTGTATAATTTGAAAATAACATTTTGTCTAATTTTAGAACAGTGTCGACTAGAATTTTGACAAATCACGATTGTATAATTTGAAAACAACAAATTGTCTAATTTGAAAATAATTATGTCGACAAGGATAGGATTAACTCATAGGGTGCATTTGGAAATCCTTTTTAGAAATTATTTTTTCGAGTTTTCAGTGTTAGGATGTGCTTGAAAAATCAAGTGAATGGAAATTATTTTTCGTTGACTTGGAAAAATAAGGTTGTTTTGGAAAAAATGACTTTTGTCAAAATTTTGCGAAAGTTATTTTCCACCGACCTTCCAACAATCACAACCAGGCACAACCTCGGTAAAAATCAGAGGTTTTTTATAATAAATAAATATATTATTTTTAATATTATTATAAATATTTTTATGTTCTAAATAACAAATTAAAATTATTAATTATACAATTCTACTCAATTTTCAGAAAATGAATCAAACGCACCAATACAGTTTTTCAGAATGCAATCAAACACGGAAAATGAAACTATCTTCTAAAAATAACTCATTTTAAAAAAAACATTTTCCAAAAATCATTTTTCTGATTTCCAAACACACCCTTAACTTTAAACATAAATTAATTATTCAATTTTTATTTTAAAAATATGTACTTTGAATAAATTAAACATTCATATTCATTGATATCAACTCCTAATGAATACAGTTAAGATTTCATTTATTTTAATTTTTAAAAATAACCTTTTATTTTTATAAATTAACAAATAAAAAAAATCACTTGTTAGCAAACACGTCATAAATATCTCACTTTAAATGGGCATCTTTTATTTATTTATATTTTTTCCAGACTATACCATGGTTAATCTTATCCGTGTCAATGTAGAACCTCAAAAGATGTCAAAACACTTCCAACTACATTTTAAAATTCCAATCCAAAAATATTTGATACATATAATTAAGTTGGGAGAGACCTGCATTTTAAATAATGGGTGATATTTGGTAAACTGGTTTTGTAAGACAAATTAAAAGGGAGGTGAAGACAGTGGACATCAAGTCAAAGTTTCTTAATTTGACACCAACAAAAAACCTAGGTTTTTTTTCTTGAAACCATATCTGATGCAATTATGCAAAACGCACCGAAATTGTAATGAATGGTCTGTAAGCAATCTTAAATATATGGGACTACTCGAGGTTAACGACAACAGGATGTGTAAATGTCGTGTCAATGTCTTTAATTAAGGCGGCACTAAGTCATTTAGTCTGATCTAATGTTGCATATGTATGATTAACATGGGATCAATCAAAGATTATTGTCCATGATTAAGGTAGTTAATCTTTTCCCATATTTAATTTTATGTTTGACCAGTTCTAACGAATATTCACACCCAAAAGAATTGAGATAGTAAATATCAACATTAATATTCTATATCTTGTAATTTGTCGAGGGCATCTTAGGGTTTAATTATCCAATAGATTAAATGAATTTGTTTGAACATTAAGGTAGTTAATCTTTTCACATAATTGTATGTTGATCGATTCTTCAATCTTTTCACATTAAGGNAATATTGGTTCTGTACTCGAACGGAGTCACGTGTGTTTAATTGCAACTTTTGAAAGTTTAATGGTCTAATTAACTTCTTGCCTAAAGTTTAGGAGATTACTTGACCTACGTTTTTTTCTTTTTAATGTTTATTTTTGTTTAATTTTTGAAAAAATAATGTTCAACTTAGCTTATTTATTAAAAAGAATTAATTAATTAATTAATTTTTAAAGTTTTAAATGCAACCCCATCTATTTTACCCATAATACCGGACAAATTGGCACGATTACAAAAATTTTACTTGTTTGAGGGGTTAATTACTTTTATTTAATTGAATGACCTAATTATATTTTCGCATGTAGTTAAGTCACTATTTAAAACTTTTTTCGTGATAAGGTTTTAAGATGTGGGGAGCAAAAAATAAGATAATAAGTTGACATTTGTTGTGCAAGAAATTAAATGAAAAGATTTGTGTTGATGGTGGGAGTGCAAATGTGAAAGGCAATGGCAAATCAAGGATGCAATAGGGGCAATATATGTAATAGATAAGCTGATATATAATCAACTAAGCACTAGTTATGTCATGTCTGTTTGAAAATTGCTTTTCAATGTTATTGCTTTTTGCTTTTGTAATATGCTAAGGTCAAAAATGTTGTGAATATGTCCCCTTCACTCCTTAATTCATCCGAAAAAGTGTTTCTGCCAATGCTTTTTCTAACCTTTTTCCTCTCGACTCTCGAGTAATAGGTTTATGTTTAAACCTACGCGTGTTTTACTACAATGAAAACTTTAAGCGATTAGTGATGATGCATGTTTATTATTTTAATTATATTGATCGTATAGACAACATATGATATTATATTTCAAATTTAAAAATAGGGAGTAAGTCGAGTTAATATGAAAATATGTAAAAAGTAATGACAGATCTGATTCACTCATATGATTAAATCAATTATATTGTTGAGGGGTGCTAGAAAATAGGAGAAATTAAAAAAGAATGGAGTAATTAAAAGTTTTCAATATTTATAAAATTGACATCATGTTTAATTTGTTCTTTATTAAAATTCTCAATCGTTGATATGATGAAGTTAAATATATGTCACACTCCCATGAGAACATGTCCCTAAGAGAAAATATATATAGTAAAAAGTGTCAAATAAGTTACTGAACTTATCGTTTTTGTGCAATTGGGCCATTGAACTTAAAAAGTGTGCAATCCGACCATTAAACAAGTAAAATATGTGCAATTAGAACATTTTTCTAATTTTTTTTTTTAAATTCAATTTGAGTTTAAAACATTTCAATATTGACTCCCAACTAGTATGGTAAAGGACAATGCAATTCTTAATAAATACATGTAAGTAATATAATCAGATTTTACCGATTTTTTTTTTAAAATGTTCCAATTGCACAAACTTTGCTTGTTTGATGATTCAATTGCACACTTTTTAAGTTCAGTGATCTAATTACACAAAAGGAAGAAATTTAGTGGTCTATTTAATACTTTTTCCATATATATATATAACTAGTATCTTCTATAGTTTTATTCAATCAAATCATGTAATCTCTTGAATGCATGAGCATTTATTCGAAGATATGATAGAATTGCCACCCAACTGATCGGTAGACCCTACTACATGACCACTTCTCATACAATACGATGTATACTAAATAAATGAAAATATTATTAGTTGTACTGTCACAAATATTTAGTATCAAATTTTATCTCGATTGATGTACACTTAAATCAATCGATCTAAAATTTTATATAGAGAAAATTGTGAAATAAGTCCCTAAATTTTATCTAAAAAATTAATTAGGTTCTTAAACTTTTAAAAATTACAATTAAACTTACAAACATGTTATTTTGGAGCAATGAAACCCACAAACCTGTTAGCGACCTAATTGTTGATTTAATTGTTACTTTTAAAATTTTAATCATTTTTCTTGAGAAAGAAAAAAATAGATGTTACATTACTTGTACAATTAAAAAGTAAGAAATAATGAATTATATAAAACTAAAGAAAAGAAAAATGAAGAAATGAAAAAAATCAAATTGAAGCAAACAATTAATCAAATTGTTTAATTGCATAATTTTTAAGTTCAGTGACTTAATTGTCTAAAAATAATAATTTTAGTGGGCTAATTATATTCCTAATTAGTACATACTATGCTCTATTACAATGCAATATCTGTTCATAACTACTTTCTTAAAGTATTGAAGCACAAGAGTTAGTATGGCCTCCACTGAGGCTCGAACCCATCACCTCCCATATAAAGGGAAGGGTTTGATGCCACTGGACTACAAGATCCTTGGCATGATTAGAAGGTAATTAGGTAGCATAAATAGGTTAGATAGACAAAATAAAATGTTGTCTTGTATTGGGAATTCCAAGGAGATTCTAACTGTCGAAATATGGTTGAAGGTGAAAGCAAAGGGACATATGTATATATATGCTAGCTTGCTGCATGCAAATCCCATCAGCCTCGGAATCTTTTGGGTATTGAGATGGGTTTGATGATCGATCATCGTAAAAAGCTGTCTTAGCCCTATCCCCAATTTCTACATATCACACCAATTATCAATGTACTTTCTCCACATGTAACTATATACACTCTTGTCCCATGCTCTACAATCTACATGTGTCTATACATACATTATTTTACGTTGCCGACACAATCAGATATGACAACCTGATGTGGTTGAGTGGAATGAACTCATTTATTATTAATTAAAGGTTAATGGTTCGATATTTAGTTTTGGTTATGGAACAACTTTAAATCTCTAGGTCAGTGGTTTTGGGAATGAGGCAACTTGAAATCTCTACGTCAGTGATAGGAAAGGAACTAATTTGAGAAAAGATTTTTTTTAATCACTTGATATAACAAAAAAAAAAATAGTATTAAGGAAAAATTTATCTACACACATTAAATAAGGATTTGAGAATTGAATTAAGCCAATTTTAATTGAATTTATTGGTGAGATATATGATTAATTTAATATAGTCAAATGCGAACAGAGATTCCCGTGTTGCCAGTGCGGATTGCACCATTAGGTATGCATAAATGCACCACATAGTGTTTAGAAATGAAATGCACAAATGCACCACACACCAAAAAAATGCACTACACTTAATGGTACATTTCCGAACAATTTGTGGTGCATTTAAACGTACCTAGTGGTGAGGTAATTATCTCTATACAAATAATATTCACGCTGCAACATGATAGTGATGAATAGAACGGCGTTTTGATTTAATATTATTAAATAATTGAGTGATTGATTGATACGTAGACACGACACACCATGATACGATATTTTGTATAGAATTGAATAGTTGAATATGTCCAAAATTTCAAATGCAATGCATATTGAGGCATCTAGAACTGAGATTTGTGACCAACTGACCACGTAGGGCTACCAAGTAGCAATCCTTACTATCAAGGATCAAATGCCACCTAATCACAAATACTCTTAAACAATGTACAAATACATAAAAGACTTATATATGAGCCAAATAATTATATTCAACATGTTGTATTACCTGCTATAATCGTTCAATCAAAAAACCTATAAACCAAACATCCCAACTTTTAAATGTATTATCATGTTTAATTAATTAATTGATAATGTTAATTATATGATATCATTGTAATGTTAAGTTGAGGTGTTTGATTGCGAATAATACACATAAATTTTTTCGAAGTTTAAGAGATCAAGATGTTCTTAATGAGTTGGGAAGTACTAATAAGGATCATTTTTACATTCCAGCGCCATGTTTCATTGAGCAAGGTAACTTTTATAGTATGGAGAGGAAGCACGCGTCAGAGTTTTCGCCGACTAGGAGTACGTGCACGCCTAACTAGTTAGGTCAGATGCACTACGTGTTGGCACTGATCGAAGTGACCTGAATAGGTGTGTCAACTCGGTGGATGCTTCATATGGTGATTTTCTGTCTAGGTACAATAGGATCTAGACAAGCATGACGACTGACTAGACGCTTCATCACGTGCTGGTTGTCCGTCCAAATAGGGTCCACTTCCCGTTCTCTAAAGTGAGGAGGCACAATACTGAAGTTAAATAAAGTATGAAATTACTAAATATGCCCACCATTAATTTTACCCAATTTTGTTATTCCCCTTCATCAATAACATTATAAATAGATTTTTAATAATCACCGATTATAGTATATGGTACAATGTATAAATCTAAAAAAAAAAAAAAAAGTTGGTCGGAGTTAGGAAGTTGGTGGCCAGACAAAGGTTGCAGGTGTTCACATGGGAAGATACTCACAAAGCTGAACTACGCTGCTGCTGCAACCAAGCTTCAGCTCTGGATTCTGGAACAAAAACTATTTTAATTATTACTTATTTAATTACTTTTTTATTTATCCGAAAATTAGTTATTTATTTATTATAATTACATTTTTCAGGTATTCATTAATAAATTTTGTTCAATATAAACAGTTAAGAAAAGAATATTCATAGTACCCTTCAGAAAGATACACTGATTCCCTCTTTTTCCCCTAGCTTTTATTGCAGATGCATGAATGAATGATGAATATATCCCACTGTATTAAAAAAAAAACTAATTAAAAAAAATTATTTTCAAATTTCTATTTTTAATTTTAATTTATTATATAATATAGTATAATAGAGCTGTTAATTCAATAGGAAATTACGTGTTTCTAGTGCGAATTGAGGCAAAAGTCAATATTCAATAGTCATAGATTGTTACTCATATCTAATTCAAGATTGCGATTAATACTTTTATTTTATTTGGTTTTTTTAAAAACTTTTTAGAATATAATAATAATAATATATTGAATTAATTTAAACGTGAATCGTAATATTCATAAAATAAAATTGAACTATTATTTCTTGATGAATCGAGATGAGAGTGGTGCAAAAGGTTATTGTGAGCACATCCGATCAGTAAAAAGGTGTAACTTCACCTTATTTTGGAAATTGACACTCTCATAAAAATTAAAAGAAAATGAGTAATGACTATTCTGCCACTCAAATTGCATTACTTGTTTTCTTCATGATGATTATGGTTAATTGAACCCAGCCAGTCTCTGTTAACCAAATTGGTAACAAGAAATAATATAATGTCAAATTGTAAAAGTTTTAGAGTAAATCAAAACGTTTAGTACAAACTAAGTAAGGTTAAACTTTATTTTTAATTTGTTTTCTTTGAATAAACATCATACGCAGAGAAATACGTAAGAAACAATTAATAAATAGTAAGGTTGCGGTTGGGTCCGACGTTTTCTTGAAGTAGACATAAACTTTTCACATTTGTATTTTTTTTTCATTCATAAAAGTACTCCATAGAATGTTATGCTACAAAAGCCTATATGCTTACTGCCCGACAGGGTGGTCGAATAAGTGGAGTATATGCTCGTATGGACAGCTCAGCTGGTCATTGAGGTAAAATTTGGAAAGAAAGATTAGAGATCAAATCTCACCAACGACAGTGTGGGAGCAATCTCTTTTTATCCACAGTAAATAATAAAGATCTAGCATATGTGTTCAACTGAGTTATTATGATTTATATCCTCTCAGATGCTCTGTCTGGTCGGGGCGTGGGGGCCTTTGGAGAAAGTCATGAGTTCAATTCTTGACAACACTTTCTCAAATGAATTTATAGCACAAAATTTTTTTTATATGAGCGATATTTAGCTAGTGTACACCTTCATATAGTGACAATAGATCATATGTCCATTCTAAAAAAAAAAAAAAAATGGTTACGTTTCTAATTATCACCAATAGTATCATTTCCTTAATTATTTAATATTTTAATCCCATCGAGTTGGTCACCACCCATATTAGCGTATAATTACGCACTAATCCTTCTTTGAATATAATAATCTTTAAACTCCATAGTTTATGGCATGTGGAAAATCTCCTGGTTTTGCGGCTAAATGCTTTAATTATCTCTCTTAACAAGACTCAACAGCAAATTGTTATTAGATAAGTCTTGACGTGTTTAGTTAGTATAAAAGACATCAAAATATATTAAATTATATTACATCAATGGTAATCACAAAATTTCTTGATATAATATCATGTATCGTCACCACTATAAGACTAATATAAATTCGGCACATATTACATCTGTAGAGTAACTTTTATCCTTTAAAAGGTTATATGTGTCTCTGTTGTAAATAAAAATGATGTCTAAAGTCTCGAAAGAGGTGGCTAAGTGAGTACAATATAATTCACGTATTTAAATGTCACGAGTTTAATTCATACTAACGTCCTCTCAGTTGAGCTTGTCGCACATGATTTTCTAAGTGCGACTTACCTATCTTTTGTGGGTTATTACACAGGGAGGGAGGCTTATCCGGCCCGCACACACTCTTGGGTAGTTGTGCAATTGCAGTTTTCCCTCATCATCTTAAAAAAAATGATATCTAAAGTTGTGCGGTGGCTCGGTGACAATTATTTGGATAGAAGAAGTAGAAGAAGAAGAAGGAAAAAAAAAAAGAATATAAGAGTACTCTATTGTGAGTCAAGGCGAGCGATATCTTATTATCCTTTTGACGATTGAATTTTTTGAGTGTAAACTTTTTTTAACGGTAGTGTTTAAATGTTTCGCTTTTACATGATTTTTCGTGACAACTGACAAGTGAATTTTCTATCACCTAATGAAAAAATAGCAATGTTGTTCAGGACCATGGGCAAAAAAAAATGGAAAGTGAAAAGATAACAAAAAACTTAAAAAAGTATGTAACTTTCTTGAAATAAAATATATTCCCCAGCCAAGAAATCCCAATTCCAAGTACTTAAAACAGTTAAGAAATTTGAAAGGAGATGGAAGACAAGTTGGTGAACAGCTGTATTTTAGATACCATATTACATTAGGGTCTTTGTTTTACATTAATATCTTCATCAAAGTGATAAGGTTGTCTTTGTTTTACTTCAAATATTAGGGGTTAACATACGTGCTATTAAGCCAATAAAACATTAGTAATAAAAAAAATGATTCTTTTTCCCTTGTTGAGTAAGAGTGAGTCTTTTTTTTTTTTTTTTTTAAAATCTTTGAGATGAGTCAGGTCATAATGTAAATGTAATATTTATGTTGAAAATGTATTATTAATCTATGATATATTATTTATTATGTATAAGAAAAAGTATAATATTTTTTATGAAACATGTAATACTTTTACATCAAAATGTAATATTTAGGGATTAAAAATGTAATAATAATCATGGATAAATTGTTTAATTGTTATTTTATAAGAAAAAGTGTAATACCTATGACAAAAAATGTTATACTTTTGATGAAAAATGCAATACTTTTAAATTAAAATGTAATATTAAGAGTTTAAAGAGTTACTTATATAATTAAATTTTTAATACTTATGTGAAAAAATTTAATACTTATCACAAATTTGACTCATCTCACATATCATCGGGAGAATTTACAATTGAGTAATGAGAAAAACTCACAACTGCAAAGTGCAAACCATATAAGAGATGTAAATCGCATTAGGAAGATGGTGGTGGCAATAATCAACATTTTACATCGAATATACTGTTGATCAATATAATATATATATATATATAATGAAATAAATGTGAAAGATAGAATTATTTAGAATTAATTGGGGTGACATTATATTAAATAAAGTGAGGGGGGAAAAGGCAAATGAAAATGTGATGAATGGCATGATTGCAAGAGAACATCAGCCTAAACATGCACATGACTTCTTAATTATATTCTTTTTTAGAGGGGCCCATCTCTTGTCTATCACCCAACACATTTTCACAGCATTGCTATATATTGAATCAAATTGCACATGATTATCTCATTAATTAATTTTGCATTTTATACTTAATCTATATACACGTCATCTTTAAATGGTGTGAATTTGGGAAAGAGATAGCTTCAACCCTCCCCCACCCCACCCCAATTAATTCTAAATAATTCTATCTTTCACATTTAT
>CM008333.1:30913943-30935186 GCA_002525835.2 Ipomoea batatas | reverse complement strand
GCCGCTGGAAGCCGCCGGAGTCGCGAAGCAGTCCCGCCAACCGCCGCCGCGAAGCCCTCCCGCCGAACCGCAGCCGCGAAGCACTCCCGCCGAACCAGCCGCGAAGTACAGTTGCTGCTGCCGCACCGCCGCGGGAGATCGGCCGGTTTAGCGGAGAGTGTCGAGGTCCAAGCTCCTTCTAGTGTTCGGCGATAGTCCTGCTTAATCACCGGCCGCCGGTATCCTGCAATTCGGCCGGCCGGCGAGAGGCGAAGTATGCTCTCTCTCTCTCTCACTTCTCTATAATTGCTTCTTAAGCTTTAGTTTTTGTTGTGAATAGTTTGTGCTGGCTTGAATGCTATCTACTGAAATCGAATTGCTGCCTGTATGCTGCCTGTATGCTAATTGAACAAGAAGAAGTGTATAGGATAAAACAATTCAAGTTAATGGCCTGAGCAATACCCCAGCACCCAGCCCTAAACCTCAAGGCATAGGTAATTGGTTGCTTTCATTATAATCCAAGTTTATGTTAAGCTAGTTACAAAGATTGCAAATTTTCCAGTTAGTATCTTCACTGAGCTTCATATCTATTTCCAGAAGAGAGATGGGGAGAGATACATTTGAAAGTTGTGCATCATTCACGATTTATTGTTAATGGCTTTTATTAGGGGTTATGGCTTTCTTAATTACTAGAAATGATCTATCCCAGTAACTATCTTGTCATCGGCTGATTTTTTGAAAAATATTAGCACAGTTGATTTTCTATTATCAACTAATGTATTTTGAGGTTGATGTTATCAATCTCAGGCTGCACAACAAGAAAGAACAACGTTCGTATCATCTTTATTACCACTACTTGTAGAGTGTTCACTTAAGCCTCTCCCTGATGCTTAGTCAATTGTTGGAAACATCAAGGTTAGTACAATAGTGATATGCTTCAGGTTAAAAAATCTGATTTCTGTAGTTTATACATTTCTTAATTTTTGTACGAGGGATTTTGTTGGATAAATGTTACGTTCTAAGAATTTCTCCTATGAAGCATTGCTTCTTGTTGGATCCATTGTTTATCAAAGAAAAATACTGCAACTTGCCGGGGTTATATACTTCTTTCCTTTAATTAGGGCAAACAAATAAGATGATGTTTTGAAGCCTATAGTCAAAATGTGGCAACAATTTGATATATGTTTCATCTTTCATTTAAATATGCATGAGTGAATGTGTTTGGGTGCTTCACTTAATATCAACAATCATTGTTGGAAAGTAATTCATTTTTGTTTCAATGCCATATACAACCAGTTACCAAATGGTGGTTGAAGCACCAAATTAAAACTACAGAGTACAAACTGGTTAAAAGTTGTGCAAAAATTTAATTTGTACTGGGTAAATTAAATGGTCTTCGCCCATTGGAACTTAAAAATGACTTTTATACACAAACACACACACACACACTTAGCAAAAGTAATGTTATAAAGAATGTCTCAAAATGTTTGTTACTACCAATCTCCAAATGATATATAGAATTTGTGTTGTCTACTAGCCATTCAAAGCTGTCTCCATTGTAAACTTTTCTCAGTGCTGTTGTAGTGTTGTTCCTGTTATGTTCTTGATTTCTTTCTTCCTATAATCCTACTACACATTATGTGGAAAACATCAGATTTCTACCTTTTTGCTGTTTGACTCATTTGTTTCTGGCACATGAGATGGCCACTGGAAGGCCTCCATGGAGCCAACAGTATCAGGAGGTATAAATGATTGTCTTCTCACTCTATTGTTCACTAACTAGAATCTATCATTGAACTTATAAAAGTATAAAGTCGCATATTTGATGTACTAATAATGTAAATTGCTTATTTTGCAGGTTGCTGCTCTTTTTCATATTGGGACAACTAAATCTCATCCTCCTATCCCTGAACATCTCTCTCCTGAAGCCAAAGATTTCTTGCTAAAATGTTTACAGAAGTATGACTTAATATTCTATTTATTATGAGACTATCATAGATGCCTTGCAAATATATGGGTATCCTGAACTTCTCATAATTTTGTTTCAGGGAACCAAACCTAAGATCAACAGCTTCTGATTTGCTGTTGGTACTTTTCTAATACAACTTCTTTTCTTGTTTCTTTTCCCTCCATTTTTTGTTTCTTTTTAAATAATTCTGGAGGCTTAGACACAATGACATGTGGATATATTATGCTTAGTCTTAGTTGTTGGAAAGGATGATATGAGTATATGACAACAGAAATATCAAAATACGCATGATCAAGCTTCTGACTGATCTTTTCTAATTATGTTCAACATCCATTTGTTACTGGAGAATACCATGAAAGTCATCCTATCCAACGCAATTCATTTATGGTCAGCAATATTTTGCACATTTTTCTTTTCAGATTGTGCTATTTTGCTGTAGTTGTACCTTCACTAATACTTGCTATGTGTAAATCTTCAGAACAACTCTGGAAACAAGATGGCAGGACAGAAGATGGATGTTAAGAAGTCGTAAGCATTTAGTTTTATGGTTTAGGTTGGTTCTGAATTTTAGATCTCCTGACCTAAGATTATATTTGAATTGTAGATTGAACTCTGAGATGAGAATTTCTTGCACTGGTTTGAAAGATGTTTGCAATATTGACGACTAAAGCACATCACAACGAACAGGGTATATAAATGTCACCATGCAATATAGACAGAAAAAATGTTATTTAGCCCCTTACATTTATGTGAAATAGTAATGTGAGATGTATGTATTGCTTTTATTGCTTTTGGTACAAAGTTTGGGAGACGATTATGACTTGTACTAATTAATATACATAATTATTGATGAACTTGTATTATTGTGATATTTATTGCTTTTATTAATTTTGATATTATAAATATAAATTATACATGTTTTGAATGTGATTGTGATAGCTATATATATTTGAGCAGGTTTTGGGTGTAAATAGAAAAATAAAATGAATATTTAAACAAAAAATTACCCTACAACGTCGGCTAGTCTTATTAGCCGACGTTGTAGGGTCGGCTATTTGTAAATAGCCGACGTTGTAGGGTAATTTTTTTGGTTTAATATTACCTACAACGTCGGCTATTTACAAATAGTCGACGTTGTAGGGTACCTACAACGTCGACTATTTGTAATTAGCCGACGTTGTAGGGTATTTTAGTAGCTTTCAAATTACCTACAACGTCGGCTATTTGTAATTAGCCGACGTTGTAGGGTATTTTAGTAACTTTCAAATAACCTACAACGTCGGCTATTTGTAAATAGCCGACGTTGTAAGTGTACACCTACAACGTCGGCTAACAAGTTAGCCGACGTTGTATGTGTACACTTACAACATCGGCTAACTTTTAGCCGACGTTGTATGTGTACACTTACAATGTCGGCCAGATCAACATCGGCTTTTAGCCGACGTTAAAGGGTCTACTTAGCTGACGTTAAAAGCCGTCTGTGTAGTAGTGGGTAAGCCACCGAGACTCTGGTGTGCCGTATTCCATACTGTTGGCAAAAATCGCTGAAGGGTCGACAATCGAACTGTCTCCCATTGTCACTGACTAAGTGCTCCGAGAGCCCAAATCGACAAATGACCTTCCTCCAAAGGAACTTGCGACATTGAACTTCGGTGATAGTTGCCAAAGGCTCGGCTTCTACCCATTTAGTGAAGTAATCCACAGCCACCACAAAAAATCGCAGTCGTCTTGGCGCTTGGGGCAACGACCCGACGATATCGATCCCCCATTTAGCAAAGGGAATAGCTACCGTGATCGGAGTGTAGAAAGAAGCCGGCCGAGTGTCTTTCCTGGCGAAGGATTGACATATCGTGCATCTAGCAACTCAACTGATACAGTCCTTGACCATAGTGGGCCAGTAGTATCCTTGCAGCACTATCTTGCGAGCTAGTGTATGAGCCCCTTGGTGAGCTGAACAAATTCCTCGGTGCGTCTCCTCCACAATTTGGTTTGCCTCAGAAGGGTATAAGCACCTTAGCAACGGTCCCCCGAAGGACTTCTTGTACATGTGACCGTCTATCAACACATATGCGGGAGATCGCCTCTGAATTTTTGCTGCTTCAACCGGATCATCAAGGAGGTCCCCCTTTTCCTTATACTTACGAATTTCTTACATCCAGAATACTCCCGGATGTTCCTTAGGGTTCAGCTCCTCAGTGACACACACGTCTTTTGGAACAACCTTTTGTTCTATGCTGGGCAGTGAGATTCGCTTGTTCTGACAGATCCTGAGAAGATGATCCGGTATTCCTCCTAGGGCCATCTTTGACAAGATATCAGCCTCTGTATTCTTGGCGCGGGGCACATGCTCTAACTCATAAGCCTCAAACTCACCCAGGAGTCCCTCAGTGACTTTTTTATATCGCCCGAGTCTTTCATTCTTTGCTTCACGTGTCCCAGTTACCTGTCCGACCACTAAACGGGAGTCGGTCTTTATCCGGATCTTCTGAACTTTAAGGGCTTTGGCCATCCGTAATCCTCCGATCACGGCCTCGTACTCAGCCTCATTATTCGAGGCTTTGAACTCATACGTCAGCGAATAGTATAAACGGAAACCTTCGGGAGTCGTCAACATGATTCCACCTCCACAATGATGTTGACTGGCGGCTCCATCGGCGTGCATTTCCCACCAATCCCCTTCCTCAGGGGCCTTGGCGTTGGGTTACGGGCTCTGAGCGGTGCATTCTACTATGAAATCAGCTAAGGCTTGGCCTTTCACCGAGGGGCGAGGGTGATACTCAATCCCATACTAGGTGAGTTCCACGGCCCACTTTACCAAGCGCCCCGAAGAATTGGGATTTTGCAGTACACCCGCCAAAGGCTGATCGGTTAAGACTCGGATGGGATGAGCCTGGAGGTATGGTACCAGCTTTCGGGCTGTGATTACCAGAGCGTACACTACCTTTTCCAAGGGGGTGTATCGGATTTCTGAAGCCTTTAAGGCTCGACTGACATAGTAGACAGGATGCTGTACTCGTGGTTCCTCTCGGATTAACACAGAACTAACAGCCTTTTGAGAGGCGGCTAGATAAAGGAATAGCACTTCCCCTTCCTTCGGAGTAGATAACAGTGGTGGAGTCTGTAGATAATCTTTTAACTCTTCAAACAACTTCTGACATTCCTCCGTCCAGCGAAACCCTTCCCTCTTTTTCATAGCTTTGAAAAAAGGCAAGGCCCGGTCTGCTGATTTAGACAGGAACCGGTTTAAGGCTGCGAGTCGCCCCGTTAATCTTTGTAACTCCTTCAAGGTTCCAGGAGGCTGCATGTCAAGTATAGCCTTCACCTTTTCAGGGTTAGGCTCGATTCCTTTCCGAGTGACCATATAACCAAGGAATTTTCCTCCTCGCACCACAAAGGCGCACTTTTTTGGGTTTAATCGCAGATTGTACTTTTCCATTATGGCGAAAGTAGCCGCCAAATCTCTCGCATGAGTTCCCTCATCCTTGCTTTTCACAAGCATGTCATCCACATAAGCGGCCATGGATTTTCCTAACAGATCTCTGAACAATCGTCCTACCATCCGAGTATAGGTGGCCCCAGCATTCTTTAGTCCAAAAGGCATTACCTGATAGCAATATACCCCATCCGGGGTGATAAACGCAGTCTTCTCTTCATTAGCAGGGTGCATGAAAATTTGATGATAGCCCCGGAAAGCATCCATGAAGCTCAACAAATTGCTACCAACCGTCTCATCTACCAACTGATTGATCCTTGGTAAAGGGAAAGGATCTTTCGGGCAAGCTTGATTAAGGTCTGTGTAATCTACGCACATTCGCCAAGCAGGAGGCTTGGGCACAAGCACCACATTGGCGAGCCAATCTGGATATTTTACCTCACGGATATGCCGTGCAGCCATCAAGGTTTCCACCTTCTTCTTCACGAATTCTCGTCGATCCGCCGAGAGGTATCTTTTCTTCTAAATTACGGGTTTGTGGTTAGGGTCGACGGCCAGTCGGTGGCAAATGACCGACCAGTCGACTCTCGACATATCTTCAGGGCCCCAGGCGAATACCTTCTGATATTTTTGTAATTCCTGGATAATTTCTTGTTTGACTTTCTCAGCCAAACCTACTCCGATCCTTACCCTTCTCTAAGGGCGCGAAGGGTCGATCTCAACTTCCTCTAGCTCTACCGCCGGCTCTAGCCGGTCGAGACTCTTTAACTGTTCCTCCCGACTGGTGATAGCATGAATCCTCAGGTCCTTTTCCCCAATCTTTCGGCAGGATTGTAAATAACAATCTCGAGCCGCCTTCTGGTCGCACCGAGCGACTCCGATCCCATTGGGAGTCTGGAATTTTAAGCAAAGATGCTCTAAGGAGATGAGGGCACCCAAATCTTCTAGTCCAGGTCGCCCCAAAATCATATTATGGGAGAAAGATGAATTGACTACCACAAATTCCATGTCTATGCTTCGCAGGTTGGGAAAAGTCCCAATTTCGACCGGTAGGCGTATGGAACCCTCTGACTCGATTGAGTCCCCGGTAAAACCGGCCAAAGGTGTTTTCACAGGTTTTAGCTTGTTACGTTGTAACCCCAATCTCTCAAACACCTCTAAATACAGGATATTCACACTGCTCCCTGTGTCCACTAGAACTCCTCGAACTACCGTGCCATGGACGTCCATGGCAATAACCAGAGCATCCCGATGGGGGTGTTGGCTCCGGGGTAAGTCCTCATCGGTAAACAAGATAGGTTCTCGACATACCTTTTTTAGATTATCATCCCGACCGTAGATGGTCCCTACGTATAGTTGCCGAGCCCAAGCTTTCCGAGAACCGGATGAATCTCCTCCTTCCGGACCTCCTACTATCATGTTGATAACAGGCTTGTGCTTCCAATTAGTTTCCTCTTCCTCAGAGGCGGGTTGTTTTCCTCGGTCGGAGCGCGAATCTGTTTTGTCGGAGTGTGGATGTCGCCTCCATTGATTAGGTGGGGGTGGAACACCCTTCTGTATCATGGCCTTTATTTCTTTTTTCAGGTAAAAACATTCCTCCGTGGTATGTGTAGTCGATCGGTGATATCGACAATACTTTGTCAGGACCCCTCCCGAAGGTAGGATCTCGGGTTGGTCTCCAGGTTTCAAGGGCGGAGGGGGTGGCAAGGTGTCTTTGACTTCATGCACAGTATAGGTTGTGCCACGGTGAGTCGAGGAGGCGGAGCCCCCACTCTCTCAGCTCCTCGTCGAACCTCAGTGCGATTAGAGCGTTCGGGTTCCGCCCGACTCCTGGTGTCAGGTCGTGATCGCTTAGCGTTGGATCCGGCAGCTTCTCGCTGCCGTTTTTGCCTCACCGCTTCTTCTCTGTCCGCCTGACAACTGGCTCTTTGCATAGCCTCCACGTATGTCTTTGGGCGATCATTGTGCAGGTCGATGAACAATTTGCCTGCTCGGAGTGACTCCATAAAAAAGGTGATAGCCACTTGCTCATCTAACCCCTCGATAGTTTGAACCTCTTTTTTCCAACGAGTCAGATACGTCTTTAAGGCTTCTCCTTCGTCTTGACTGATTGCACTCAAGTGGGTAAGCTTGTGCTGCGGCTTGATGTTTACGGCGTAATGAGTAAGGAACCGGTCGGCTAAATCATTGAAGCACCGAATGGATCGGCTCGGCAAAGCCAAGAACCATTTTTGAGCGACCCCTTTGAGAGTAGGAAGAAAAGCCTTGCACATGAGTGGCTCTTCCACCCCTAAAACTTGCATTTTGGCCTGATAACTGACCAAATGTTCTCGGGGATCCCCCGTCCCGTCGAAAGTAGCATGTTCCGGGATTTTTAGGTCCGCAGTGTGACACCCCAACTTTTTAACGAGCTGAGATAGTTAAAACTTAACACAAAAGCTGCCTATCTCAACCATAAAACATAACATAGCGGAAGCGAATTAAAACCTAAGGGGCATCATGCCACATCTAGGTAAGAAAACACGGCCTAGATGCACAGGCTAACCATAAACTGAACCAACTGTATAAACATAATCCTCAAGTAATATCAAAACATCAAGAGCTAAACGAGAGTATGTAAAATCTCATAGCGGCACACAGGCCCAAAACATAAGTCTAAAAACATAACGACTATCTACACCTCCTCATACGGATATATCTCTATCGCGCTCGTGCTTAGACTTTATTGCCAACCTGGAAAACACACAAGGAACCATTAGCAAAAGACTGCTAAGTAACCACCATTCACACCCGCAAGGAAGTATAGATATACATAAGGTTGTAAATAGGTTTACACACCCATATAGAATATACACACCAACAAACTGTTCTTTAATTAAAATCGGATACTCAACAATGATAAACTGAATGAATTGCAAACCAAGACTCCTCCAAATGAAACCAATATTCAATAACGAATGTATAAGACAACAAGTCCATAAACAAGATATCAATTGAATCATAATTCCAATGAAATGATCACAAAGGAACCAACCAAACCGTAACATAACGAGGAACAGCAAGATATCAACTGAGATACAACTTAACCGAATAATTGCAAAGGAAACTCATGAATACACAATACCAAGGAATAAATCCCAATTTCCAACCTCCAAACCATCATACCATCCATCATGCCAAACACCCAACCACAGTTAGTCCACAGGAGTAAGAACCCAATCACAGGGACCGAAGTCCAATCACAGGGACCAAAGTCCAATCACGGGGGTAAAAACCCAATCACAGGGACCGGAGTCCAATCACAGGGGTAGAAACCTAATCACAGGGACCGGAGTCCAATCACAGAGGCAAAAACCCAATCACAGGGGTAACAACCCAATCACAGGGACCGGAGTCCAATCACAGAGGCAAAAGCCCAACATAATCAATAATACCATAGTTAGTTCACCCATCAACAACCAAGAGATACTCAATGATCCACCACTCCATACTCATACTCAACTCAGCCCAAGAACCATCACTCAGAGTGCTCATCTCAGATATGAACACAAACCAACTCCCAGATAATATAATCAAGGATTCAACCAACCAAATAATAGACTCATATAATGGACTAAGAGGTATGAATAAATACTCCAGAATCGTGGTAAAATATCCAATAGAATACTCCAACAAAATCCATAACAAAAGAGGAAATGAACAAACATCAGATCACAACCACTCACTGGAATCAAAATTCCAGGAGAACTAGCGGAACTCCTAAATGGAGCACTGCCCTCCGCCACACACCTCCGTAAGAAGAACACGGATCCCCTCAACGGATCACTCACCTCCACCAACCCCTACCGCCTTACTCTTGCGGAAGACTCTAGCGGGTTACATTATGCCGCTAGGGTGCACCGTAAGAGCAAATCCAACGCACAGAATCAGACTTAGACAGAATACGAAATACTCACTCCCAGAATACAACAATATGATCAGATTACACAGATTACATCTCCCAGAGGCCAAATAAACATGGAATCCATACCAACAATTGCTCATAAACATCAATATGCAAAGGATCAAGAACACAAGTTCATAATCCATCAAACACAAATCCCATAATCAAGAACAAGGCTAACATTCAAGAAATTTCAGGATTCCAACATCAAATAATATCATATAGATCGAGAGTGTAAAAATAGATTTTGATGGACATAGTGGTTACCTCTTGAAGCGTACTAATCCAAAGCAACACCAACTCTAAGCTCGGTTCATAATCGTGAACCTGAAGATTAATATAATTCTAATATGGTCACTAACTACTACCAAAACAAGGATATTAATATTCCTATTCGACCCGGTATAAAAATCACCTATAGCCTATGTCTAAAGGCTAATAACGAGCTAAAGGACTAAACCATAATAACATAATCATTAACCAATAATAACCCTAATGTTTAACAAAGATCAATACCCTAAGCTATGGACTAATTATTCATAAAAGCTAAAAGGGAGGAATTACCTTAAAGGGATTCAAACCCGCGCCCTCCATCCCAACACACGAACACTATACCACTAAGCTACTACGTCTCTTGTTGCAATGATGCGTAACCGCCAAACCACTATCTTTCCAACGAACCTCCGGCCACCATAAAGGAGAACTGCGATCATGAACAGAGGAGAACGAAGGTCACCTCTAATTCCCACTGTTGCTGTGTTGCGTTGGATGGAGAAGGGAATCTCGTTGCTGCCCCCGCTGCCTTGCACTAACGGAAGAAGAATCGGGGATGAGAACCGCTGCTGCCTTCACACCGAGACGGAGAAGAACGCACCGCTGGAAGGAAAACGGAGAGGGAACAACCGCTGGGGTCCACCGCTGCTCTCACCCGCACAGTTCCGCGTTAGCCGCTGCGTGACTATCGTCGAGGAAGAAGAACAGGGGAGAAGGGACTGCCGCCGCCGCCGGAAGCTCACCATTGATACCCGTTACTCAAGCTGGACGGGGAAGGGAGGTCCGTTACTGTTGACCGCTGCTTTGCACTGCCGAAGCCACCCTACGCTACACTGTCGTACGTCGCCGGGAACAGGGGAAGAAACCCGTCGCTGCTGGAGCTCACCATTGTTGTCGTTGATGCTCCCCTTCACTGTCGACATTCAAGAGAGGCGAGGGAGAAGGGGAAAGGTGGCGTCTTGCTGCGGTTGAGTCGAGACCGACACGGAGACTCGCCGGCCAATCCCATTCGTGGCTGTTAGCTACCTCCAAACCTTGCTGTTGACGAGAGCAGTTCAAAATCGATAAGGGAGAAAGAGGCGATGGGGGGGAAAGGAGAAGGGGGTGCCATGTCGGCTGGTTACTACTCGTAGAAGAAGGGAAAGAATGGGTGCTGCTGACTGTGAGCTTGGGAGGAGAAGGAGGTAACGAACTGTCTACCCTATACGTACATATACCATATATAGTAGGGTAAGAGTTACTATTTTGGGCTAGGTCAAATATAGCAAGTGGGTCAATGTAGAAGGTTGGGTCATCAACCATAATCTATAAAACATATGCACATATAATCATGGGCTTAGGTAGCTATAGAGAAGATAAACCATTGGGCTTTATAATAATTATAGTATGAATAGGGGTGAGCATCGGTCGGTTTCGGTCGGTTTTCGGTTAATAACCGAAATAACCGAAATTTTAACCGAACCTTCATAACCGACCGAAAACCGACCGACCAATCGTCATAACCGATATAACCGAAACCGACGGTTTTCGGTCGGTTTCGGTCGGTTAAATATAACCGATGAAATCTAGAATAAGAATACAAGAGAGGACGACCTGAATAAAAATGCAGTAACTATCAAATGCGAAAGTGCAAAACCTTGTCCACATATGTTCAATGAATTTGCAATTGAAGATCATCCAGGGGAGCAGTGGTCCACTGGATTACTTTGAGAAGTAAATTTCAGCAGAATGAAGAAATTAAAATTGAAGCTACAATGTTCGATGGTTCAATTTCTGTACCTAAATCTAGAAATGAAACTAGTGAAGATGTGAGGCCCGATATTAGCTTGCTAGTGGATATATATGATATATATAGAAGAAAGAAGGGGGCAAAGCATTGGAGTTTGTGTGCTCAGCCTAGCCAAATTCTCTGGAAATTCAGAATATACATATGTTTTCAGGCGAGAAGGATTGCAATCTTCACAACCATATTTGATATTTTTTAAGAAAAAAAAGGGGATGAGGCTAGATTATTATTTCTCCTTTAGATTAATCTTCGGTTTTTCGGTCGGTTTTCGGTTTTCTCTTAAAAAACCGATAACCGACCGAAAAACCGAAATAACCGAATTTTTTTGACCTTAATAACCGAAACCGAACCGAAAACCGAAATATACGGGCGGTTCGGTTTTCGGTCGTCGGTTTTTCGGTCGGTCCGGTTATTTTGCTCACCCCTAAGTATGAAACATATTGTATACATATTGGGTTAAGGGCATTTTGGTAGTAATATAATAATAATAATAATAGGTAATCCAAAAATACATTATTCCAAGCCCATGAGGAAATAATTATACTTATAATTATTTTAATAATTACTTAATAAGAAATAACCCCTCATTTTAAATATTTATATTTAAAATAATAATAGGGAAAATGCGGGGTGTTACACGCAGGGGCCCGATAGGCCATGATCTCATCTACGAAAGGCGAGGAAGTTAAGAGATTCTCAGCAGAAGGCCTCACCTTGCCTTCAAATTGATCCTGAAGATTTTGTAGCCTTCGCTCGAAGCCTTCCATCTGGCTTCGGCGGTATTTAGGTTCCGCGGGGAATTCTGCGCTACTTTCCGATATAGCAGCCTGCACCCTCCGCCAAGCGGCCGCGGCTCGACGTTCTTGACGATTGTCATTTGGTCGATCCGGGTTTCCACGTGGTGGGTTTTGTAACGAATTTCCCTGGGGGTCACTTAGACGATCCATAACGGACCGAGCGACCTCTCGGCGCCTGCCGTCTTCTCGACGGGGGGCTGGGAGATCCTCCTTGTGACGCCCATCTTGCTCAGTAACTTGAGGGTTCGTGATTCTTTCCCCCGTTGGTCAAACGGGTTCAGTCAGGTTGATTGTGCGGAGGTTCTCAAGCCTCCGTCTTTCAACCTCATTGATGACTTGAACTACGATTTGTTCCAACTCCCTGGGTGGAGGTCGGTTACTTATCGTATCTTGACAAGATTCCCCGGTGTGTCGAGAAGTCTGCCAGCTCAAACGCCCCCTCAAGTCTTGACCGTTTGGCCGTCCCAATTGTTCTCTTAAATCAGCACCAACGGAAGGTGCTCCGTTGAGATGTCCTAATATCTGTTCTCTTAAGTCTTGACTGTTAGGCCGGGCTAATTGTTCTCGCAAATCGCGGCCATTAGACCGGCCCAACTGTTCTCGTAAGTCGTTGGAACGCGGTCGTCCCCCTGCACTGATTGCTTTACTTGCCTCTCTCAGCACTTTTATTCGATCCCCACAGACGGCGCTAGTGATGGTTTCCCGATCTTCAGGCGATCAGCCGGCGGGCCAACACTACCGGAAAATTACAAGAACCGTATAAAATGACTTAATAAAACAAGTGTATTTTGTCTCTCAATTCTCAAGTGATCCCCCTTTTCATGGAGTTCCGTTCGACTATATATATCACACGCCTGGTCGGTTACATATTTATTGGCCTAATCAATGTTACAAATAATAGCTCATAAAAGTCCTTAAATGCTCATAATGATAGCCGTTCTCTCATAACTATCCGTTGATTCTCTCAATCCTTCGTCCCCTCCGAGTGTTTTGAGGAGCCTATTGAAGACTGGCCGACTGCTTTGTGCACTCGGCAAACTAGGTCTTCTTCCGACTGACTGCCGAGGAATCAGGGTCTCTGAGATTCTGTCGAGGGTCTATCAATTGCCTTGTACACTCAGTCGGCCAAACCCTTTTCCGACCGGCCGCCGAGGAGTCGGGGCAATTTTCGTATAACTTAGGGTATGGACGCCTCGTTGATTTCTTTGTGTATCGACTGGCCCCAGGGGGAGTTGTAGCGAATCTTTTATATCCAGATCGCCAGTGCTGTATTGACTTTTCCTCTCTTCCGACCGGTTAATCTACCCAGTCGTCTTTATATACCATCATTATCTTTAACACGTTCTCTTATGGCTAAGTACTTGGTGTCGATATGCTTGCTTCGACTCCCACTCTTGTTGTTCTTAGCCAGGAAAACCGCAACTGAGTTGTCACAATAAACCTTTAACGGCTTAGAAATAGAATCCATAATTCTAAGCCCTGAAATGAAATTTTTAAGCCATACACCTTGAGATGTAGCCTCAAAACAAGAAACGAATTCGGCTTCCATGGTTGAAGTGGTGACAAGATTTTGTTTAACAGTTCTCCATGAAATAGCTCCACCGGCCATAATGAAAATGTTTCCCGAAGTTGATTTCCGAGAATCAACGCAACCGGCAAAGTCCGCGTCAGAGTACCCAACAATGTCCAAAGTGTTCATCTTCCTGAACACAAGCTTATAATCCTTGGTACCTTTGAGATACCTCAAAACCTTCTTTGCAGCTCCCTAGTGGTCTAAACCCGGATCACTTTGATATCGTCCCAGCATTCCAACAGCAAAGGCGATGTCCGGCCTAGTACAGACTTGATCGAGCATACCCGAGACAACCGACAACCGAAGCATAGGGAATATTCTTCATGGATTCTCTTTCAAAATCATTCTTTGGACACTAGTCCAAACTGAATTTATCACCTCTCACGATAGGAGCTGGACTTGGTGAATAATCCTTCATCCGAAATATTTCTAAAACTTTGTTGATATAGGTTTATTGCGATAGTCTCAGAATGCCTTGGGATCTATCCCTATTGATCTTTATGCCAATGACATAATAAGATGCCTCACCCATATCTTTCATATCAAATTTTTAGAAAGGAATTGTTTAACCTCGTGCAGCATTCCCTTATCATTTGATGCAAGCAAAATATCATCCACATATAAAACAAGAAAACAAATTTTACTCCCACTTGTATTCTGGTATATACAATGATCTAGGATACTTTCACCAAAACCATATGATGAAATGACTCCGTCAAACTTGATATACCATTGGCGGGAAGCTTGTTTTAAACCATAAATGGATTTTTTGAGCTTGCAAACCAAATGATTGCCTTCACTAGAAGAGAATCCTTCAGGTTGTTTCATATAAACCACCTCTTCTAGATCACCATTTAGGAATGCCGTTTTCACATCCATTTGTTGCAATTCAAGATTGAAATGTGCAACCAAAGCCAAGATTATGCGAAGTGAATCTTTCTTTGATACAGGAGAAAATGTCTCTGTGTAATCGATTCCTTCTTTTTGATTAAATCCTTTAGCAACGAGCCTAGCCTTGTATCGCTCGATGTTGCCTAATGAGTTCTTTTTAGTCTTATAGACCCATTTACAACCAATGGCCTTGGCCCCATTAGACAACTCAACAAGGTCCCAAACCCCATTGCTCCGCATAGAATTCATTTCTTCTTTCATGGCTTCAAACCATAAATTAGACTCTTTACAATTTATGGCTTGTGAAAACGTTTCTGGATCATTTTCAGCTTCAACATCATACTCTTGTAGATACACTATGTAATCAATAGGAATTGCTGATCTTCTATCTCGAACAGATCGCCTCAAAGTTGAACTACCATCTCCTTGAGAAGTTAGTGGTTTAACTACCGCTTCAGGAATTTCCTGAATTGGTTGATCGGTTGAGATAATATCAGCATCTCGTGGAATTTCTTCAATAGGTTGTTCAATACCTGTTTGATCTTGAGGGGTGCTTAAATCTATTATCAACCTATATGATGACGTAGAAGGACATGATTCAATATGATCATGATTAGAAATCAAATAATTGAATCTATCCCTCCCACTAATCATGTCATCTTCAAGAAACTTTGTAACACCCCAATTTTCAACTCTTACATTTATTACAAATCAGTATTCATATGCTGCGGAAGCTTACATCTTATCAGCAGAAAACTGGGTGCTACAGCCACACCTAGAGTGAATTCTATCACCTCTTTGACAAACTTCACTCTAAGTGCACAGGCTAAACTTACAACATTAACAACAATCCCTGTCTACATCAAAGAGTAGACCCCAACCTCAACTTCCATCCTATTCAGAGCTCATCGGGCTACAGGAACTGACCCTATATAACATCTGTTAACAGAAAACACATTGAAGTGTAGTTAGCACGACGGCTAAGTAAGGAAATCCATTGTCACTTAAAAGTAGACAAAGGTTTGAAAACATAAATAGTTTAGAAGTTTGTAAAGTTTTCTCTGTTAAATGTAATGGCATAACTGCCGCTCAAAATCATTTTCATGTCCTTTCAGACAAGTTTGCAAAACTTTCATTTCCAAGAATTTCATCATTTGCAAATAGAACCGCAGCTCTAATGCTCATAATGATCTGAACCGCAGCCCAGAGTAACAATAATTTTCATAGTCAAAAATTCACTTAGTTTCCCCTAAGTAAGCACGAGGCTTTCTTTTTTCATAACTCCTTCTCTTCTCAGCGAATAGACTTCGCTCTGCAGTATGAATTGATCATACAAACCTCGGGCCATGGCATTTCCAGCCTTCCCGTAGGTCTCCTTATCCCAACCTAGGGCCATGGCACTCCAGCCCTCCCGTAGATCCACCCTTATTCCAACCCCGGGCCGTGGCATTTAAGCCTTCCCGTAGGTCCCCACCTTATTCCAGAAACTAAGGGGTCGTTTACTTCATTTTTCTGTTTTTCCATTTCTAGTTTTCCATTTTTCCATTTTTCCAGTTTTCCATCTCCATTTTTCCAGTTTTCCATTCTCCATTTTTCCAGTTTTTCATTTCTCCAATTTTTTCCAGTTTTCAATTTTTAAATAAAAAATTAATAAATTAATACTAAATGTGTAAAATTAACGAAAGTAAATAAAAATATATTACTAAATACATAGTTTGGTTACAAAACAAGAGCATCACTGATTACAATCCCCCCATATAGCATTTGCTATGTCTTCTCGAACTTCATGCATAACATGTTGTTGAGACATATCTAATTCTTGTTAACACTCATTTTACCACTACCAATCATCTCATTTGCACTCCTTTTGCCCTTAGAACTATTCCCACAACTTTTAGGTAGGTTGTCTGTGTCAGTCATCATGAAGTTATCTTCATTTTGTCTTTCCTCATTTGAGTCCACTGGTTGTTGCGTTGAAGGGTTCGCAAGGCTTCCAGTAGCATAGTTGTTTGGGAAAATAAGACAATACATCTCATAATATTTGCATCCTTGTTTGTAGAGTTCTGTAGATCTTGTTTTTCTACAAAATGAAATAAAATAAACATCATTAGTGTCATCGTTAATATAATATAAAACTAAAATTCGTTCCTTGAAGAAACTAAAATCCATACCTTGAAGAAACTTTCCCAAACTGCATCATCTGCTTCAGCCTTATTTGTTTCAGCATTGAATGTTACTCCAGTGTGGTTTAACACCTCTAAGAAGCGTCTATGCAAATCCTTACATCTGTTATACTTTCCAGACAACTGAGTACCAGTATAAACACATCCTGTTTTGTCCTTAAGCTCTTGACTCATTTCATTCCAAGAAGAGGACTTAAAAACAGGTTGTCCATTAGGATGTTGTTTGATCCTATCGTATACAATATCAAGAAAAACGACCAGGGTACTATCCAACCACTTTGCATCTTCGTCATGCGTATTCCGTAAGTTACTCATCTACAATTTTCATTAATATTTCAACTAATATCCACAAAAATTAAACATACATAACGCAACTACAATTAAAACCTCAAATGAGGTTCTGATTTTAGAACCTCAATTAAGGTTCTGTTGGCAGAACCTCTTTGAGGTTCTAAATCAGAACCTCATTTGAGGTTCTGCCAACAGAACCTCAAAATGAGGTTAGAACCTCAATTGAGGTTCTGTTGGCAGAACCTCAAAATGAGGTTAGAACCTCAATTGAGGTTCTGCCAATAGTCATCAAAATTGCAAGATTTTGGAGAGTCCAAATAATGAGTTCTACATTCAAAATAAATATATTCAATAGAAAAAAAAAATATTAAAATCAAATTTCACAATTGAAGTTCTACAATCAAAATTATAATAGCAGAAAAATGAGAAATTATTCATCAAAATAAATAAAATAGGTTGAGATAATTACTTGTGGACTTGGACAAGATCCTACGGAAGATTTTGGAGAGTCCGTGTTGAGTTGATGAGATGAAATGTTCACCGGAAAATGTAGGCTAAGCTCTTTTTTGTTGTCCGTGAAAGGAGGAGAGAGGGAGAGAAAGGGAGTGACGGGGGCGAGAGAAAGGGAGTGATGGAGATGAAGAACGACGGCGAGAGAAAGGCGAGTGATTGAGATGAAGAACGGCGGCGATGGAGAGCGCGACCGAAGAGAAGAGATCTGCGCGGCGAAGAGAAGAAAGAGCGAGAGCGAGAGCGCGGCCGAAGAGGAGAAGAGCGAGAGCACAGTGGATACCTAATTCTAAGGAAGCAAATAAATGTAAAAGTGTTGGTAGAGTGATTCGAACCGGAGACCTCATTAATGAAGTTATTGTTCACGCGCGTTTTTTCCATTCTTCCAATTGGAGAGAGAAAATTTTCTTCTCTCCATTTTTCCTTAAGAATTGGAGAATTGGAGTTGAGAAAGGATTTGGAAAAAGGAACTTAGTAAACAATATCTCCATTTTTCCTTTCTCCACTTCCTCATTTCTCCATTTTTTTGGAAAATTCTCCAATTTTCCAAGTTAGTAAACAACCCCTAAGGGTTTGAAAACATTTTGAGTTAATACCTCCATTGGTCCTTCGAGTATTAGCGAAATACCAGTGGTGGTCCCTAGTCTTTAAAACGACCAGGAGTCGTCCTCTATCTTTTTCAAAATAACCACTCGTGGTCCTCCGTTAGGTTGGGTGTCAATTGAAAGTTAATTTTTGAGGGCAAAATTGGCATTACAATTATTTCATCCTTACAGCTCATTTTCAGTCTTGTTGTCCTTCAACTCCCCTACCTTTAATCTCGAAAACAAACAACGTTGCCCCTGATGGGCTTCAAGTGAAGAACAATATTTCATGTTCAACGACGCGGCCTCATCGCAGCAGGTTCAAGATGCTACCATCGCATTTATTCTACCCCAGAAACCGTTGAAAGAAAAGGCCGGAGTTAGCATCTTCAAGGCAGACAAGTACTTCAATAATACCACCACCTCAGATTATGCCACTGGTCCTGGAGGGATAAGTACGCAAACCCACAAGGCAAAGGAGTAGGGGATTATTTCAAGTCTGCAACAACACCTAGTGTGTGCAGCTCATAATCAAGTAGCCAAATGACGCTTTTACCAAACATCATCAAACATAATAAAAAGGAATGGAACATTTCACGATGAATTGTGGGCACTTAAGGGAAGAACAAAATGGCATGTTAACCTGGGATGCCATACCAAATACTCAAGGAATGGAACATTTCACGAGGCTAGCATCCAGTAGAGCGTCGTGACAGTCAGCGCCGCCGATTATGCCTCCGATTCGCCATCGTGAAAGCCAATAATACTGTGACAGCCAAATCATCGCTTAAAAGCCGTAGTTCCGGCAGGCTTGGGCTGATCACTATGTGTTTTTCGATGAATTCTTTGCTGGGATTTCCCATAGCATGGACTTCCAGTCGCAACTAGCCAGCAACGCATTGGCACTCCTCAATAGAAATACTGAAATTTTTGCCGCCGCCGGACGTCAACTTTGGGGGGAGGATATAGACGAGTGGGCCGGGTATCGGGCCATCGTGAGCTGAGACTGCTCCAGACGACGACGGACAAGACTACAAAAACAAACGGTGGCGAAAGACGGACGGGGAACTTTAGAACGGTGTCGAAGACCATCCGGGCTGCAAGTGGGCGGCAACGGTTGAGATATATGTGAAGTCTGGAGTTTACAAGGAGAAAATTCGGAGCAGTAAAGATGGAATCACGTTGATCGGAGATGGAAAATATTCCGACGGGCTCTTGGGTGTAACAGCTACAAGGTCGTAAATGTCGCTGAAAGTGTGGCCAAGACTGCCGATCATAACTGCCAAAGCTAGGAAACCATACACAATTTTGAGCTTAAACATGGAGCTTAGGGCTGAGAATTGGGGGAAAATGACGTCCCAACTGGAAAACTTGAGCTTAAACATGAAATACATGGAAATGACAAATTTGCCCTCATTTTTAACGGTACTTTGACACCGTTTCTACCAGAGGACCACGTGTGGTTATTTTGAAAAAGATAGAGGACGATTCCTGGTCGTTTTAAAGACTAGGGACCACCACTGGTATTTCGCTAATACTCGAAGGACCAATGGAGGTATTAACTCAAACATTTTCCTTCCTTCAGTTTTCTTTCTTAAACAAGGTTTTGACAACCTATTTACCAAAATAGCATACGTTGTTCAACGTAAGTTTTTATAAACATTTTTGGATACACTTCACATTCATGTCTCATACTTGAAGTCAATCTTTCTCCTTTACCAAGTCCAAAAGTTTCCTTTTCCTCTTCAAGCACTTTGATAGTATCCTTATTACCATTCAATCTATTCATCCAGTCATTAAAGCTTAATAACTATCATCAGTCCTTAATCACTACAACTTCCACCATCATCAACACCAAGTCATAAAACCTTAATAACTATCATCAGTCTTTAATCACTACAATTAAAGCTTAATTACCTCCTGAACTCCACTGTTAATCTATCATAAATCCAAATCAAATAGAGAGAACCCAGCTCTCACAATAATAATATAAATTTCTAAGTGGTAAAGTCATTGCCTAACCATAATCCAAAATCGTTCAACAACTATTTCCTCAAAATTCACCATATATAATCTTTATCTCAATATTTCCATATAACAATTTCCTCAATACATATCATAATAATATCACTACTCAAAATTCCTTTAAATCATAACTTATTCACCAATAGAGAGATTTCCAACTCTCATCATCATAATCATAATAATCCCTTAGGATCATTATAACCTCATCATCTAAACATCGATAAAAATAGTCAAAGCTTACACCATTAGATCATCATAATCATAGCTTATGTCTATAACCTTCATTATCATAATCACCATTTAATCTGTCATAGCTTATGTCTATAATCCTTATATCCATAACCACCAATTAATCATAGCTTATATCTATAACCTTCATGTCCATAATTATTATGAGTACACATATGTAAGTATATCCATATTTTTCAACACAAAGCTCATAATCCTTCATAACTTTCCTTATTTATTAATAAGAATAATAGTTCCTAATCACCATTATCAATAATCACTAATCACCACCCTTAACCATAATTCATAATTGATTTCAACCCTTAAATCACTAAACCATAACTCATAATTAGACCACAATTTCTCACCTTCAACAACTTACCCATCTATAATTAACATAAATATTTAGTCCTTAGTCCAACATTATCCTCATCACTAGGCTTCAACGTGAACCAAATCACCATAATTAATCATCAAGTACTCTTAATCATCACCTTAATCCACCATCATTAATTAACAAAATTCATTATTGCCCATAAATCGCCATTAAACTTTAAGTACCCCTTAAATCCATCGTTAATATACTCATAAGCTATTAATCATCCAAGAACCACCATCTCATAATCTATTTGCCAACATCCATATTCATAACAACTTTAACAACACCATTAATGAGAACTCACCAACACAACATTTTGTACATATATATTATGTAAAAATACAATTACATATATATTATACATACCACATGTACATAACAATTTTACTTAGATCTCAT
>CM008333.1:30845808-30857882 GCA_002525835.2 Ipomoea batatas | reverse complement strand
TTTATAGTTTCAGATCTCGTAATTATAAGTAATATTGAGGCGATTTCTTAACGTGTGAGCTAAAACTTTAATGGAAGTATTTCTTTTTTGTATACATACAACAGAATAATATGAATAAATACTAAAAAATTACACAAAACATGAGAAAGTTTCACCTAAACATGTCTTAGGTGACAATCCTAATAGCAAAGATCTCTCGAATTTCATTAAATAAGAAGGTGAAAATGCAAATCCTTCTATTCTATACCTCATTTTACATAAAATTTTCACCTGGTAAAGAAAACATAATTAAATGTATTATATTTAATTAAGTATAGTATCTTGCATGCCTCTTTTTGTGCCGAAAGATCAGAAAAGAATAAATTAGGGGAGGAAAAAGGTGGGGAATTGGCAGGTCTCTGAAGACAAAAGCAAAGGGGGAAACCTCAGTATGGAAAAAGTTGAATAAAAGGAATCCTTAAAATGCAGATCTTCATCTTCAAGTTGGTTGTTCGTTGCTTTTGTCTTTGTGTGTCAAGGAAACTTGCATGGGTAACTTCCTTTGTTCAACATATCCAATATTTATAAAGATGATTAGTATTTCTTTTTGGTGGATGACCTTGGTAAGATGGCCTATGTTAAAGAGTTTTGAATAAAAAATAAGAATTATTGTGTGGACCATGTCTTGTGAACCCCGGTTCCGACAAATTATATATTGTCTGGACCATGGTGCACACAACAGTGTGCAGTTTATAACGACGTCGTTCAATTTTATGACTTAGAATAATGTACTTTATGTGAAAATAATAAAACATTTGATATAAGATAATGTACTTTATGAATTAGAATAATGTACATTAATGAATTATAAATATGTATGTTGCAGTGGTTCGCGAAACGATTACATTTTTGGACTGTGATCCACATAATTGTGTGGACCACGGTCCACGCATTAACTATTGCCTTGTCCCGGTATAAGCATTGAACTTAGATTTATTGGGTTAAAGATGGGCATTTATCACGTGTAAACCCGGGTTGCAACTTGCAAGTGGGCTAGAGAGCTTACAAATAGTAATGGGCTTGTTGAAGTTCTGGCCTAATCTTTTGGGTTTCACAATACACTAGCGCTTGGTTTATTGGGTTTTCATTGGCCCAAATAAGATAATTTAGTTCAAATATTCTCTCAAAAAGTAGTTTAAATGACTTCAACTCTGCATCCACGAGTTATACTATCGACCCGGACAAGGTGGATCCTTCACAATTTACATACTGAATATTTACAATTCAAATTATGAATATTCAGCAGGTAAATTGTGAATATTTAGCTATGAATATTCAGTATGTAAATTGTGTATTTTAAATACAAGCCACCTTGCAAGGTGGACCCGGATCCACATAATAATTTGCCATAAACTCTTAAGATGTCGTACTTATAAATATTGTACTTTTTAAAACAAAAAATTATTGAAATATAATTACAATTTTTTATAAATTGTGTCAAGGACTGAACATACATCACTCTCTATTTGTATATATACAGAAATGTTAAGATGTCAATTTGATTTTTCAAAAAAAAAATGTCAATTTGATATGGATACAATTCATAAAGCATACATGCATTATATAACTTTTTGTGTTAGACCTAATTGACATGGTGTTGATCAACACGATTAAAGTTTCTATAAATACAACAATATAGTAATTTTGGTAAAAAAGTTGTATTAAACATAAAATGTCAAAAGTATGCATTATATATATTCTAATTAAAGCTGATGTGGGTTGACTTCTGCACAGATCTTTAACCATAGTGCAAAGTCAACTTTTAATTTATATTGATCATCATTTATATGCTAATTAAAGCTGCTGTGGGTTGACTTTGTAAAAGTCAGACTTAAGCTCGCTGGTGATTGCTGCTTAGGGTGCTCTCATTATGAAGTCAACTGCATGCCAAATAAATAAATAAATATATACACACAAACACATACAGGTCGGCAATAACATTAATAAAAGGGTGGTAAATAAGGATAGAGATATTCTTATTTTATCATAATTATTATATTTGATGATTATATGTGATGATTTTTAATGGATTAAAATAATCTGAGAAAATAGAAAAAATGATAGAGAGTAATATTATATTCACAGACTCATGATCCATAGAACATAGTAATTGCGTTACAAAACAAAAGAATAATTCAAACTGAAACAACTCAATCAAGGCCGGTATGAGGAAGACAGTTGAAAAGTGGCAAATCATAAGGCCAGACCGTCAAGATATACCACTATGCTAGATCACAAAGACTAACGTCAAACTAGGTGGAGATGACTTGTTGAAGAAGATGTTTGATGCCTTAATATGTGTTTATGCTTCTTTTTTAAGTTGTTAGTGTTGTTAATTATAATAACTTGTACGTTTAAAAATTCTTTCCGACTTTACATTTCATCTTTATTTATAACATTTTATTTAATTTTCATTGTTATTTTCTCTTTATAAATTTATTACTTTTTTCTCGTTCAAAATTTATTCACACGCACAATGTGCGGTATTTGATATATGTGTGACTTAGTTGATTTTGCCATACATATAGAAATTCTAGAAACTTCTTTAAACCATATATAGTGTGAAGTGTGAAGTATATGAATTCAAAGTTGTCAGACAGGATAATTAATGATTAATGTTGTGAAGAAGTTAAATAAGGTGTAGGGTAAGGATGTTGATGGACATTACATATATATGCAAATATGCAATGAATCGAGAATATATATAGGACAAGCCTTTGAGCCCCCCTAACCACACAGAACACATTATCTGAACCCCTACTTCCAATTCGATCAATTGGATTCCTGATATATTTTTATAATACTTTGATCAAATATAATTGTATGTGTGTATCATCAAGTTGTAGTCAACACAGTTTGAATAAAAACAAGTGGCACCTGGTTTATGACCATAATGGGAAACCAGAATACCAATGCCAATGTCAATGTCAAATCAGTATTCAACTAGCTCATTACGTTATTATGTACAATTATCAATTTATAACATGAAAATGTGAAATAGATTCATTTTGTATATCTATTCCCTATCATTTTATGTGTCTGATTTACGTAAAGATCAGCAGTTCAATTCTTGTCAACACCCTTCCAGTCGAGCTCATCGTATCGAATTTTTCTAATGTGTTTTACCTCTCTTATGTAGAACATCATACACAAACTCGCACAAGTTTACAAGTTTGACTTTCAACAAAAGCAGCCTATTGACCCCATTGATGACCTAGCTAGGCTAATTTATTTCTTTGTGGTCTTTTGTCAGCTATGATTATATGTGGGGCTAGCTTACGTACCCAATGTACACCAACGCTAATGACTACGGATTTTTCTCATTGCTCAAAAGAATAATAATGACTTAATGAGCATGTTTTCCTCGTCACCAAATAGTAAAGTTATCTTTTGACGCAAAGTATTATGATTGATTAATAATACAATTAAATACGGATCGGAGTAATAATATACTTTGATAGCCGATTAATCACACAATGCATCAAGTCAGAAATATATCATTTTCCAAGCCTAAATTTAAGCTCCTTGCCCCTTCAGGTCATGAATGATGAGATTCAAGTTGGTACGGACTAGGGAGTAATTTTTAAGTAAATTAAATGAGGTTTAAAGTTAATTGGGTAAGCTTAATTAAAATTTTAAAATTGATGGCCTTTTTGACTTCATTTATAAAATATAATTATAGAATTGGCTTTATAACTTTATGTTTATTTCGCATAATTAAATACCCAACTTGTTTTATCTCTTAAAAAAAAATACCCAACTTGTTTCCTAGAGAAGTTAGTTTTTTTATTTCAATAGACGCAAACATTCTCAATTCATTTATTACCTATAAAACTATAAATATTTGAGAGTTTCTACATGTGTCCTTATTGATCATATTTAAAAATTGAAAACTAGCTAGTTTAGTAAGGAAAATGTTGTTCGCCCTTAAAGGAGTGTTTGAGTGGATGAAACATGATTTTTTGTATCAGAAATTCACGAGTAATTTTTTTTTAATTTATGAAAAAATGAACCCGTTAATATTTGTATGTGCCCTCTGAGTAAAACATGTTTCATGAACTTAACTGAAAAAATTATAATGAGATAAATTTTGTGGGAGGGAGTTGTATTTATGAGTAAGTATTATTATTCAAAAATTCTTATGTCGACATACACTCTGCAGCAAGGGGCCACAGGTGAATAAAAGTTTATATAAAAAGCAGTCTTGGTTGACTGAACCGAGTCAAGGGCTTTGTCTGTGTGAACCTGTGATATGCATGGAGTAGAATGGAACACATAATAAACAGTACAGATTGAATTGAACCAGTCCATAATGCACCTAGCACAACTAACTCCTATAAATACCACTCACTCTCTCATCATAAATATATACATCATATCCTTCCATCTTTCTTCAATTTCTTATTAATTATCAATATTTCTTACATGGCACCTGCAATGAGCTTCGAAACAACCCGGGAAGACGACGATGATGACAGTATATACCTTAAAGGAGTGAAGAATTTGTGCGACAGCAGGATCACTAGAGTCCCCGAAAAATACATTTTTCCGGTCGGAGACCGACCAAATTTTAGGATAGACGATGAACCAAACCCAAACCCAAACCTCAACTTGCCACTTGTCGATTTTGCTCAACTCCTCGGCCCCAACAGATCCCATGTCGTCAACTCCATAGCCAAAGCTTGCAAGGAATATGGATTTTTTCAGGTACTATACAATATCTATATATGTTTCTTTAATTTGCCCACAAAAAAAGTCAAATTTCCTAGCCTCTAAGTACCCACACCTTGCAAATAGACTTTGTGGTCATCTGACATAGATTGACTCTTTCAAATGGGAGGTTATTAAGTCAGTGTGGACTGTAAAGATCACATTGACTCTTTATAATTTAATTGGTAAGATACCTCGATCTGACAGGATAGTAAGAGATAAACTAACTCTCATACTGAAGCTGTCAGATATCATCTTAATAGTCATTTGTTGTTGCAGGTGATAAATCATGGAATAGAGAGCGACACAATCCGTCGCATGATCGACGGCGGCAGGAGGTTCTTCGAGCTTCCGTTTGAGAAAAGAGCACAGTACATGTCCGGCGACATGCATTCGCCGGTCCGGTGCGGTACGAGCTTTAACCAGAACAAAGATGGAGTCTTCTGCTGGAGAGATTTCCTGAAGCTGAACTGCAGTCCCCAGTCACAGTTCTTCCAATTCTGGCCAACTTCCCCTCCCGGTCTCCGGTACATTAATCATATAATATAAACTTTATAATCTTTTAGCTGAGACGAAACACGTTAAAACAATACAGTTATTCAAGGTTTAATTTGTGTGTGTTTGAATAGGGAGGCGGCGGCGAGTTACTCAAAGCAGACAAGACTACTGTACTTGATGTTGATTGAGGCGATTCTGGAGAGCCTGGGAATAGTGAAGGAGGCTTCTAGTAAGTGTGGAGAAAATGAGAATAATGGCGAAATTGGGTTTGAAGAGTTTGAAGAAGGAAGCCAACTTTTAGTGGTGAATTGCTACCCGGCATGCCCGGAGCCAGAGCTGACGCTGGGCATGCCGCCGCACTCCGACTACGGACTGCTCACGCTTCTGTTGCAGGATGAAGTGAAGGGTCTAGAGATCCATCACGACGGCAGATGGGAGACCGTTCACCCAATCCCCAACTCCTTCGTTGTCAATGTCGGAGACCATCTCGAGGTTTGCTACTGACCAACTTGGCTGGAGCTGTCACACTATATATATATACAGATATTACATTATACTTTTTTTTGAGTGATAAGTCCTAGATAGCCATTATGTGAGCGACCCCATAACCCTAATCAGCTTAGGTTGTTTATAGCTAACCAGTCCAAATTATAAAGGTTAACAGTCATTGTTGCCACCCCTACATACAAGATATGCATGGTGTGAAAAAAAAATTATAACCACTACTTGAGAGTTGAGACATCGCCTTGTGATCATAGCGGACAAATGATCACAAGGAGTTAAAACAGGCTAGGATATGTTCATAGTATGCTCAAACTAGGAATGCTAACATGTCACTTTTGTGTAACATTATGATTATCAAGTCAACAGTTTAATTAAATCATTCTCTTTCTGATTGACATACAGATATTTAGCAATGGAAGATACAAGAGTGTGCTGCATAGGGTGGTTGCCAACTCTTCAAGATCAAGAATCTCAGTGGCTTCACTGCACAGCTTGCCCTTTAGCACACTCATTCGCCCTTCCCCAAGGCTCATCGACCAGGCCAACCCCAGGCGTTACAGGGACACCGACTTCGCCACTTTCCTTCAATATATTTCGTCTCGTGAACACAAGAGCAAGAACTTCTTAGATTCTATGAAGTTATTTTAGACGGAACAAATGATATGTTGACTGCACGTATATATAGTACGTATNAAGAAAAAGAAGAAAAGGGAGGAGAAGAAGAAAGAAAAGGAAGATGATGGGAAGAGAGCAAGATGCCGCCTCCGCTATCCCGCAAAGTTAGCGGAGGCGGCTATCGCCGGAGGTGAAGAAGATGACCGGAAAATATAGAGAGAAGGAGGAGAAATTTTAGAGAGAAATTTTAGAACACAAATTTTATTAGTTGGTTAAGGTTATAAAACGGACTCCACCTAAAATGTACATAACAATTGCAAGTTTTTTTGTAATTTGATCATTAAAAAATTTTAACCGATTAGAAGAGATAAAGACTCTTTCTATATAAGTAGGGAAGGAACCTAGAGACTGATGTAATTACTCTCGATCACGATTTACCTCCTGCAACTGCTCTTGAACGGGGGATTTACTATAGTTAAATGTAGGCGAAAATAGAAATAGGACAAAATACAAGGGTGCCACCAATGCGGTTAAGTAAAAAGCCGCCAAAAACGCCAGGTCAGCAACTACTCCAGTCACTCCAACTACTCGCTCCACCGTCATCTGCCGTTGCGATATTCACTGCGTTCCTCTTCACTCCCTGATCTCTAATTCTCTATCTCTAAGTCTCTAACCTTCGCCTCGCAAACTCAGAAATACGCATTCTCTGTGTAATACTGTCTGTCTGTGCTTGTATGTATGTATGTATGTATGTATGTATGTATGTATGTATATACGTATACGTCCGTATTGAGCAATTGAGAGAGAGAGAATGTTCAAACTGCGCAGACACAAGTCGTCCACCTCTGAAAATTCCGGCGATAAATTCGGTTTCATCTTCTCCAACATTCAAGCTCTTCAGGTAACATATTATAGCGTGTGTGTGTGTATGAGTACCGAGTACCTAGCTAGACAGGTTAGTTGCACAGAGATATTACACATTCCGCTCGTGATCCTGCTATTGAAGCTCTTTAGACTGTTGTTACTGATTTATTTGCAATTAGTGGTTTTTAACATGTATAAATTGTTTGCTTGTACCGTTTTTAGTTGCTTTTTTTTGGGTGATTTTGCATTAAATTATCTTGCATTAAGTTAGCTTGTTCTGATAAAAGTGTTCGTATGCACGTGTGTTGTTGAGATCATTAATGCTCTGTAACATAACATGATATGGGAGTTAATATACTTCAATGGTAGATAGGCTGGCCCTTATCTTCTAGATATTTTATTCTGTTCTCGTAGTGGCTACTAATAATGATCACTGCACTTCTTTTAGTGTACTGTTGAAATTCATGCTCATAATTTTGCAAAGCATTAAGGTACTGCTCCATGATGGGAAACTGTAAGCATTTTAATTCAGGTGCTAGTCTGAATCTTGATGGATAGTTTCTTCTAAATTTTGAAATTGCTGAAAACAGCAAATAAATGTATAAGTATGCTTCCTTTTTTTTTCTCTTTTAAATTGTTTGCCTGTAGATATTTCCCCACTGTCCTAAATAAAGTGCTCAAAATAGATCCTTATTCAGTCTTATGCACCTAGGCTGTGATAAAGTTACTGAGAGGTTAACAATGATCACCTAATGTCTTCTTAAGAAAAAAGAACAGTGAATTCTAGGAAAACAAGTTATCTCAGCCATTAAAAACTATGGTTCCTATTTTCCATGATAGAAAGGGAGGGGAATAAGTATTGTATGATTGAGATATATGTCTATCTTGCCTAAAATTGTGTGATCAAAGAGTCAGATTACTGTTGCTCCAAAAGGCTGTTTGAACTAACTGTTGTGAGGGGCTTTCCATTGGATTGAAGTCTTCTGAAGCAAATAAGCAATCCAACATTTAATGTAGCAACGTAGCATGAATTTTGCTGAGGATCAACCTCAACCTATGCCTTGTTCATGTGAAGGATTTCTGAATTTGGATTAACCATTGTTGGGTGATCAAGACTTTCTTATTTACATAAACTGTAATGTTGAGGTAACTCAAGCAAACTATAGTTTTATGGTATCTTCATACAAGTGAAAAGAGTAAAATATAGTGAAGGTTCAGATTCCTTTTCCATACTGCCAATATTTCTATAAGATCACCATCACAAATATAGAATCATGGAACATGACCTGTTCATTAAATGTCTACCAAAAAATCAGTTACATGTAATTCTGTAATATTTATCCCTCGGTAGTAAATTTTGAAATCTGTTGTCACTATGATTTGGACTGCTTCGATTTTGCTCTTGCAGGTACCTAAAGGATGGGACAAGCTTTCTGTGTCTCTTATCTCTGTTGAAGCGGGGAAAACTATCAGTAAATTAGGGAAAGCATCAGTAAACAATGGAACTTGCCAATGGACAGAATCTTTATGGAGTCCAGAAAATTATGTCTCAAATGGCCTTGATCATTTCAAGTTTCTTGTTTCCATGGTCTGGCACATAAACTGATACACTGATTTCAATAAAAATTGCAATCCATATATTATTGGTTTAAATAAACTTTAAACTGGGAAAAAAAATATTTCATCGTTTACTTGATTTCTTGTTTGTCATTATCACTAACAGAGGTTTTTTTTATATATAATTAGGGATCCTCTAGAGCTGGTATCCTTGGAGAGGTTACAGTTAATGTTGGGCACTACAAGAATTCAGAAGCTTCTATTCCTGTTTCATTACCCTTGCAAAAATGCAATAAAGGGACAGTTTTAAATGTGAGCTCTTCTACTGCTTCTTGAAGTTTGATAGCAACTAAGTCTAATGCCACTGTGCCAGTATGTATTCTGATTTCCGAATACTACTTTTCTCAGCCAATTTTGAGTCCCTTGAATCTCTTTTATGGTTTTATACAATCTGTGAGCATAAATATAATATAAACATAAATGTGCAATCCAACTATCAGCTTAGGCTTTGGATGGAGATTCAATTCAATCATTAAATGTATTTTTTTCTAAATGCATTTGATCTTTGGAGGTAGAGTTGCGATAGTACTATGATCTTCCCAAGTTTGACTTGCTAAACAAAATATCACCTCGGTATTTATTTTATTTTTCTTGCAGTTTGAAATCAAGTGTCTAACACCAAGAACAAGTTTCAGGTTCCATGCTAAATTCGAAGTTGAATTTGTTCCATTCGCCACCTTCTTTCTTCCTCTCATGCTTTTTGTGAAAAAGTTGAGTCTTAATTTTCAGGGGTGATGAGCGGAACAGCACTGGTGCATATAATGAAGAGGAGAATTCTGTATGCAATGGTATTGACAACAAATCAGAGGTATCCCGATTATAAACTTTACAAAGAGCATTAGATCAATCTAGATTGAGTGATTGACTCATAGATACAGTCCCACATAAAAACGAATTTAAAAGAAAGTATCATTGCCTCGTACAAACACAGCATTTAGTGCTCGCCATGATAATATTGAATTCAGCATTTGATTATTAGAGTAATTTTTTTTTGGAGAAATTATTAGAGTAATTTTTCTTTATGCCTTTTTCACATTTCCTTCCCTACTTCCCACATTTTCCCATAAATTTTGTTTATTTGCATTGATGTCTAAGCTCTTTTATTCCAACAGGAAAGGAACCATTCCCTGCCTTCGATGGAGGATTCATTGGGCAGGGATAGTCTTTCCTCTGCAAGTAACTCAAGTGCAGTAGTTAACAACGCCATTGGAAGACTAGAATCAACTGAATCCGGAGGCAGTGCACCCTGGAGTTCTTACTCTTATGGTTCTCCGAAATCAAATAATTCTCCAAATAAATTGTCTATATCAAGTCAGGAAAAGCATCCTGAATACACAGAAGAGGAAATAGGACAGTGTTCACTGCATATTACTAGAACATCAATACCAGATGCTGCACAAGGTGAAGATGCAAACATTGAAGAACTTAAGGCTGAAGCTAGGATGTGGGAACTAAATGCCCGAAGATTAATGGTCAAGATGGAAACTTTAAGAAAGGAGTTTGCCAATCAATCACAGCACATTGCAGATATGGAGATGGAACTTTCCACAGCACACTCAGAGTCCAATAGATTGATGCAGGATATCAAGCATCTGGAGGTCCTCTTAGAAGAATCAATTGCAAAACAAAAAGCTTCTGAGAATTTAAATCTCCAGGCCAAAAATACGGAAAATATCCTAAAGGAAATGGAAGATGAGCTAAAGTTTCAGACAGAATCAAATAGCAATTTGTCTTTGCAGTTGAGGAAATCTCAAGAATCCAATGTTGAGCTGGTTTCTGTCCTTCAGGAGATGGAAGAAACTGTTCAAAAGCAGAAAATAGAGATTGAGAACCTTTTAGCATTAAACTCAAGATCTGATGTCATGGGAGTTATAAATAGTTGTGGAGATGAGGACAACGTGGAACCAACAAGTACTGAACAAGTTTCTGTTGAGAAACAGTGCCAGGAGTTCAAGCTTCAGCATTTGCAGGAATCACATATCTCTTTGGAGAACGGTATTATTTGCCCGGAAAAAGCCCAAGAGGAGAAAATTCATGAGATAGAACTTGAGCAAGATCTTAGAGCTCAGGGTCTTTTGGAGTTGGAGTCCAAATCTTGCAGTGCTGAGGAATCGGAAGCAAATAAGCACAATATGCATTTAACTGAAGAAATTGAGAGTCTGAAGAAAACAATTCAGGAGCTTGAGAGAGAATGCAATGAGCTTACAGAAGAGAACCTGGAACTTCTGTTCAAACTTAAAGAATCAGGAAAAGATCCTTATGAAAGCCATGATATGCTAAGTTCTAAATCTCTTGAGGGTCCTCAAAGTGAATCACTTATTGGTTCAGAATTTGAAACAAGCAAACATGGGTTTCAATTCTTGCTTCTACAGAAGGAAGTGATTGAAGAAGAAGTCCCAAACAGCTTACAAATTCATAGCAGTGGCCAAAGAGAAAATCACACTTGTCTGGAGCCCAATCTTCAAGCTTTCAAATGCAAAGCTTGTGATCTTAATGTAAAACTCCATGCATGTTGTGTGAAAGCAACAGATAAACAATCAACTGAGATCACCGTGAATCCATCAGAAGGTCAAAGAGATGAAATTGACAGTAGGAACTTCACTCTTAAAGATGTTAGTGACAGGAATCAGTATTCTGAACCAGAGACAACATTTGATATTGATGGCTTAGTGCCTGCATTATGTGAGCAGCTAGAAATTATCTTTCACAATGTGAATGGGGTAGAACATATGCTATTTTCTCCGGTAAACATCGAGTTAAGAAATGCTACTTTTTATAAAGATATTTCAAGGGGTACAGATCCTATGGCTCAAAAAGAGCAAGCTAAAGCTGTGTTCGACAAATTGGTTTCATGTACTAATGATAAGTACAGTGAGGATGGTGCCAGAACAGGAGTCAACAACACATATGAGATCAAAGACATGTCAGACTATGGATGTTCAACAGAGAAAGATCCTTGTTCTAGCCATCAAGGATATAAGAACTTCAAAGAACTGGAAGTAAAGGACGAAAGTATTGCTAACAATGTGTTAACTAAAAACTCCAAGATGCTGGAGGTGAAAACTGGCTGTTTGGAAGAGGATGTAGGCCTAAAAGCCCTAAACCATTGCCGGAGAGACTTGGAAAATAAAATTTATGATCACCAAATGGTAGCACGGATGGTGGAGAATGATATGGAAAAAGTTCAAACTGAAAAGGATGATATCACATCAGTGACAGGCAGAATA